>CM032230.1:132847500-133157500 GCA_019009955.1 Riptortus pedestris
CAACTTTGCGACAAGCAAATTTGCACCATTTTTCAATATCGGTTAAGTGGAATTGGTGATTCTTCGGAGCAGTAGTAGGATCGGGATCGGTTGAAAGGATTGTTGTGTCATGTGCATAGGTAGCTAAGAGTGTTGTTGGAGTTGTAGGGATGTCTGATGTGTATATGAGATACAGTAGTGGTCCCAGGCCACTGCCCTGGGGAACTCCTGCATCCACAGGAAAGTAGTCTAAGTATTCATTTCCTTGACAGACTCGTTCAAATCTGTTGGAAAGGTAGGATCTAAGTATAAGGAAGAATGTGCTTGGAAGGAGTAGCTTGAGCTTATGGAATAAACAACGTAATTATAATACAATTTATTAAAATAACAAAATGGAATGATTAAAATAGGTACAGCATTATAATTAAATCGTAAAATCTGGAATTATTACAAACAACGGAAGTTAAAAATCGACACCGAAATCAATGAGACACTTGAGCTTGATTTTGGAAAACTAAGCCATCGATGTATGGATAAATTCCACAGATACAAACACGTTAAGAAATTCCCAAATTCTTGTCAGCCTTGTACGATGATTCATTGATTCATGAACTTTCAAAATTGAATAGAATTGTTCGCATTTATAAGTAAGAACCAAACACACAAATCAATCTTCTTTCGAATTTTCTAAACTGCGGGAAATTGTCTTCTTCGAGTTACTTTTTGTAGAAATCGCACAACTCCACGTCTTCAAATTTAGATTTGTAATTTTATTTAAACTTGTAACGAAGTTTTACATGATATAGCAGCTAATTATTAAGACATGAGTAATATTGGGGGTGTACTCAAAGCTGAAATTTATAAAATCCAAGACGTTTCGACATTTCCTCCGAATTCCTCATCCGCATCGGACAATTGAAAAAAATATAATTCAAAAACCGCGCCATGTGTATGATCCCAAGTGCTGATTTTCCTTATGGGAAATCTGCTAATATATACTGCTCAAAAATGAATAGGGATATTGGTTATTTTTTTCTTATCCTATTAATTTTAATTAAATCGACCTTAATTAAATAACTTTTTTATGGGAGGAAAAAGACAATAATTTCTATTAAATATTAATGATATTTGTATTTAAAAAAATAAAAATGCTAGGCCCCATAAATATCACAAACCTACCAATATCCCTATTCATTTTTGAGCAGTTTAGATGATTAGCTGTGAATGATGACCAAACCATATAAAACATTGAAACTTCGATAAGAATGGTCCAGTACAATTTTTCGATCTGACGTGTAATAACTGAGATATTTCAAATGTTCGAAATTCCTCACTCTAAACAACCTCTTCCACTTGTCAAATTTCAGCCGTAAACGAACTTGATCTTCAGTTTTACATGAAACGCTTATATATCGAGTTTAGTAACGATTAAACAATAATTTCGACTGGCGAGCGGCAAAAGACACACACACACACACACACACACATATTTATTATTAGATAGGACCGACGGACATTTGGGAATTTTGTTTCGAAAATCGCGTCATTCATGACAACGTTAGTCAAGTAATAGTCAAAATCAATCTCAGTTTGACAGACTGCTCTAAGGAATGAAGTTTACCTAACTGAACTCTGCTTCCTTTGACAAAGTCAAACTTGGCCCGGAAACGGACTCAGGTATTCGATTGTAGTGGGGCTTGTTTGAACAACTAGGTCAAGCTTGAAAAGGAGGGAAAATATTATTTATTTGGGGGAATTGTTTTCGATGGGGGAATTTGAGAGAGGGGAGAACCAGGCAATACTCAATTTAGATCGTTTTATTGGAGTTACATTTTATCTCTCCTTATAACTGTGGGGAACTCTCTCAAAATGTATTTGACAGTCAGATGGAGAGGAGTGAACTCATATCTTTATATATACTACTGTATGTGTGTATACACTTAACTCCTACTAAACAGCTGGACCGATTTAAATGAATTTTTTTTGCACTCGTTTGGGTGACGCCCTGGATGGTTTAAACTCACAAATCAGCCCTGCAGATGGAGCAGGAGTGGGGGTTGTAAGTGGGCCTAAAATTAAAAATAGCAATATTTCGGTTCCTATTGGTTTTTCGGCAAATATGCACAGGCTAAACGTTGTTTATTTTGTTATTTAGAGGAACTTTTGTCATATTGACTTTTGTCATATAACAAACTATAAACGAGATATACACTAAAAAATTAAAGTGGGAGCCAACAATTTTCTTGGGCACTAACGACTGAACCGAACTTAACGAGACTCTATATGTAAATTAGCATTAATTCTTCCATGGTTATGAGCTATATTAAATTTTTTAGGTTCAAACGGGAGTGGGGGCTATAAGGGAGGCCTGAATAAAAAAATTCGCAATATTTCATTTTCTATTTGTTTTTAGGCAAACGTGCACATAACGAAAGTTATATTATTAAATTTAATATCCTAATCACTTGAAATATCATGGAGGACAACGTCTGTCGGGTCCGCTAGTCTTATTATAATATATTAAATAAATAAATAAATTCTGAATTTATAAACTCATAAAAACAGTATATCAACAATTATTGAGATCATTTAGAACGTTTTTGATCATTGTATGTCTCAATTTTATGTCGTTTAGTTAGTTACCTATTCGGAATGGAACTTTGCTCTTCAATGAACGTTGTCATTTGCAGTCAATCTCACTGCTGAGTATGTGGTTTAATCATTGAACGCTTTGTAACAGTGAAATTTTAATAACACTGTTCATTCGATGAGTACGTACTTATTTATCAGCTGCCAGAACGTAATTATCAGCGTTGATTTTTAGATTCTCTTGTCGTTTTCCATTGATTCGTGAACGAGTGGGTTTATGGTGCTGTGGAAATGACAAACTGTCTGCTTGAATAGTCAATGGGATAGAAGTACTCAATCGTTCTTCTCTCGGGGAAATTGGCAAACGTGTATCGTAAATTGGGGTTATATTAGTTTTCCCGGAAAAAAAATTGTAACAAGCTAAACTTCGGGGAAAACTAATTATTGTTCTCTGATAGTCCCATTTCACATTAAAAAAAAAAAAAAAAAGTTAGGATAGGAAGGTCGAAGCTAAAAGTTAGATTGGAATAAACTACTGACAACATTTAAATAAGGAATACTGCAAATTTAGTTTATTAATTAAAATTTACATTTGATTGACAACATTCCAAGAAAAGCAATCGGATTTTGTGCTTCCGAGTAACTTTGATTTTTTCCCCCGCAAGATAAGGCACTACGAAGCTCTTGATGTGGCCACTATACTGGCCAAAGGCAACGCAGAACGAGTGCGGATAAATTAAAATTCGTCAGACAGTGGCTGCGTAAACTAAGCAGATTTCCCACGTGCGTCGCGTATTTGCATTTATCTCAAAACCTATAAGTTCAATTAATTTGGTATTTAGGCTTCATAGAAAGTGCTTCATAATATAACACCTTATAGTTAACAAGATATGAGTATGAGTGGGGGTTTACATAAAGCCGAAAAATAAAAAAAAAAATGTAAATTTCTCAGTTAATACTGATTTAGAGAATAACTGTATATAACAACATTTATAGTACATTACATTTGGATTAAGATTGGTTGAATACAATGTTTCGATCCGACGCATAATAACGGAGATACTAAGAATTTTCGAAATTCTACAACTCTAAACCCCCCTCCCACTGGTCTGGTTTCAGTGGTTAACGAACTTCATTTTTATATAAAACGATTACATATAAAAGTTTGGTAACGATGAGACAATCTCTCTCTCTCTCTCTCTCTCTCTCTCTCTACATATATATAAATATATATATATATATATATATATATATATATATATATATATATATATATATATATATATATATAGATATATATCTTCAGTTAGTTTAGACGCAAATAGTTACTTTGACGACATCATCAATTATGATTTTACATTAAATATTCTGTATATTTAGTTAACTATACTGTTCATCAGATCTAAGCCATGCCCATGTTTGACGGACTTCTTAGCAGATTTCCCTTATGGGAAATCAGCTATTGAGGTTGTACTCATGAAGGAATTTTTGACATTTTTCTTCAAATGTCCTACCTAGTAGATGACGAAAATGAGGTCCGTTCAAAACTATATATATATATATATATATATATATATATATATATATATATATATATATATATAATTGTCTGTTACCGCTCTAGCGGTCGCAATTTTCGTTTGATCGTTACCAAACTCGATATTTAGTCGTTTTATGTAAAAAAAAAGATCAAGTTCTTTAAAGGCTGAAATCGGACCAGTGGAAGGGGGGGGTTTAGAGGGGAGGATTTTCTAAAATTTCAAATATTTCCGTTACTATACGTCAAATCGAAAAATTGTATAGAATCAATCTTATTGCACATTTAATATACTATAAATATTGTTATATACATTTATTCTCTATCTTGTATATTAATCGAGATATTTGCAATTTTATGAAATCGAGGCGGATAACGGATGAGAGTGAGAAAAGCTAGGTCGGCCGTTTTTTAAGTCTTCGGCTCTCGTGAAATTTCTCTATTGTAAAACTACACGTGTTAAATCTGCTTAGTTTACGAAGCCCCTGCGTGACGGAATTTTATAGTAAGTGATTGTCTGAGGTGTCCAAACACACACACACAAGAATGTATATTATTCAAAATCAAAAATAATGGGTACCAGGAGTGCATGACAAATATATTGGTCTAAAAGATAGTATTATTTGTGTTTTACTTACTTTGATTCATGCATATTTTATTTTTTATAGCCTTCTTGATATTATTCACTTAATCCTCCTTAAATACTTTTAAAAATTGTATTCAATGAAAACTGAACTGACAATGGGAAACGCTAAAAACAAGAATTCCGCAACAGTGTCCCTTTACCTTGAATTCATAGTGGCTAAACTTAACTACCGTAGCGCCATCTGAACTTTGTGAAACAGCATTAAATATGAACAGAATGTAGGTACTAAATTACAGAAGGCCGCTATTCATAACTAAACAGACCCCCGCCGTACTATGCAACTTTAGACTAATTCTGTCACACATGTGAAACAAGTTGTGCCTTTATGAAATAGAACTTTAGACCGAAAGAGCCATTTCTATTCCAACAAATACGTGACTGTTTAACTTGAACTAATTACTAAAAGACTCAAATACGTGACGTCTCGGAATACCTGAGTTGTCTCAAATGTAGACGGAAAGAAAAATTGATAGTTAGTTTCTTTAACTTTTCTTATAAACTCACCCAATCTAAGAGTAACTTAATAGTAGTTGCTGATTGACAACCTGTAACAAAAAATGCTCGCTTTCAGAACTTCTACTCCTGGCGTTTGGACCTCTTTGGTACAGTTGGCTTTTTTAGCAGATTTCCCTTAAGAGAAATCAGCTATTGAGGTCATACTCATGACGCAAATTTCGAAATTTTTCTTCAAGAGAAGAGGAAAATGAGATCCGTTCAAAATGATATATATATATATATATATATATATATATATATATATATATATATATGTGTGTGTGCGTGTGTGTGTGTGTGTGTTAAAGCTCACAATTTTTGTTTGGTCTTACCAAACTCGATATTTAAACGTTTTATGTAAAAAGAAAGATCAAGTCCGTTAATGGCTGAAATCGGACCAGTGGCAGGAGAGGTTAAGGGGGGGGATTTTCGAAAATTCAAAATATCTCCGTTATTATGCATTGGATCGAAAAATTGTATAAACCCAATCTTATTGCAAATTAAATTTACTATAAATAGTGTTATATAAATGTATTCTATATTGGATATTAACCGAGATATTTGCATTTTTATTAAGTGTGTGGGGCATGTGATTAGGGGTGTTCGGAATAATTCGGCCGTTTCCGTTACTGTTCGGTTCTGGGGGAAGCTTCTTCTAGCCTTTCTTGTCGTTTCAGCTTTTACTTTGTGAGATTTATGCAATTACGTTCTGTTCATTCGCCCACCCTCTCCTCTTCTTTAGTTCTTAGACTACTAAAATTTGAGTTATTAAAATATAAATTATTCTGATTCATAAACTGCAGTACTAGATGTAGTAAATAGTTTACAATAAAGTTATTGTTGTATATTCAGATGTTTATCAGTGATGTTTTTCTTTCCGGTGAAGAATATGTCTATCTATCTGTTCAACTCTGAGTGGTTGGCAGGCCTATGTGTTTAAAATTCAGAAGCCGTTTCCGTTTTGAGTTTATTAAAATTAACTGAAAGATTTCTCATTACCGTTTGTATTGACTCACGGCGGCGCTGTGTTACCTGTATGCAGATTTCTCTATTGTAAAACTTCACATGGAAAATCTGCTTAGTTTACGCAGCCCTTGCGTGACGGACTTTTGAAAATTATTAAATTGATTGAAGTCATTGCATTTTAAAACCTGTGCTAGTAACGTAGACATTATTAATATTATTATCTATTAACGTCCACTTTTTGCTACTACTAATAGGGACGGTCATCTGCAGGTTACCACCTTTTTCTAATCCGGGTGGGACTAATGAATTTATTTAATGGGTTCGTCGCTAAAAAAAATTCCAATTTGTCCAGGCGGGAATCGAACTCGCTACTCTAGGTTTACCATATGAAATTAAAGGCAACGCTTTAAGTCACACGGCTAACCTGAGCCCCAGGTAGACATTAACACTCTGCGAATTAAGGCAGAAGGAATATCGCTGTCGAAGCTTGGGAGCACAATGCAAGGGAAGGAAGTCAATCGTAAGTCATGCTCGTGTCCAGATAGGACTCAGCAGCGCTCTCTATCGCTCCTTATCGTAAACTGCATAAATCCAATTGAACAATGTTTCCTCATCGGCTGAGAAAGTCCTTAGAAAAAGTTCCTCCGATAACTTTCTTTTTTTTTTTTGATTTCCTATTTATTATCGTGTTAATTCTGAAGTCCTATTAAAAAAAAAGTCCTTCACGCAGTTTCTGCGTTAGCTCAGCAGATTTCCCACATGCGTCAAGTATTTGCATCTCAAAAATTAAAAGTCCGTCACGCAGGGACTACGTAAACTAAGCAGATATCCCACGTGATGTTTTACAATAGAGAAATCTGCCCAAAAACAAGTGTAGTAAGTAGTAAGGGATCACTAAACTTATACACGAGGGACGAATAGTTACGAAAACGGCCGCCAGAGTCTCTCTTCGGAAAGTACCAAAACACCTCACTCCTGCCGACCAATGCAGAATACAAATGCAAATATCTCGGTCAATATTTAAGATAAAATAAATGTATAGAACAATATTTATAGTTAATTTAATTTGAAATAAGATTGACTCTATGCAATTTTTCGATCTGACGAATAATAACGGAGATATTTCGACTTTTCCGATAATCCCCCCCTCTATTCCCCCCCTCCCACTTGTCCGATTTCAAGCATTTACGAACTTGATCTTCCTTTTACATAAAACGATTAAATTCCGAGTTTGGTAACGATCAAACGAAAATTGCGCACGCTAGAGCGTTTACAGACATATATATATATATATATATATATATATATATATATATATATATATATATATATAACAATTTGAATGGACCTCATTTTCGTCATCTCCTGGGTGGATCGATGGACATGTGAAAATAATTTCGAAAAATGCATTATGAGTACGACCTCAATAGCTGCTTTCCCTTAAGGGAAATCTGCTAAAATCTGCTTGCCTTACGCAGTCCTGCGCGACGGACTATATTCTTATAGTAATAATAAAATTCAGTGTTAGTTATTTTCTACCAAATGGCGTACATAACTAATTTTTTACATTTAAAAAATTGGCGTGGAGCCAATTTATTTATATTAGCAGATTTCCCTTCAGGGAAATCAGCTATTGAGGTTGTACTCATGACGGAATTTTCGACCTTTTTCTTCAAATGTCCATCGATCCTACTTAGTAGATAACGAAAATGAGGTCCGTTCCAAACTGTATATATATATTTGTCTGTTACCGCTCTAGCGGTCGCAATTTTTGTTTGATCGTTACGAAACTCGATATTTAGTCGTTTTATGTAAAAAGAAAGATCAAGTTCGTTAACGGCTGAAATCGGACCAGTGGGAGAGGGGGGGGGGTTAGAAGGGAGGATTTTCAAAAATTCGAAATATTTCCGTTAGTATACGTTGGATCGAAAAAATGTACAGAATCAATATTATTGCAAATTAATTTTATTATAAATATTGTTCTATACATATTTTCTGTATAATGAGTATTAACCGAGATATTTGAATTTTTAGTAAACCCCTGCTCCTATTAGGGACATATTAATAATAAGCTGATATCTAATGAAACACCTCATTATTAGGTTAAATACAAAATATTGTTTTCAAAAAAGCTGTATTTTATTTGGTACAAACAAATAAGTTCTGTTTAACCCCCCCCCCCTTCCCTTTTTTTTCTTGGCCTACAAAAATCTGAGTGATTGAGATTTACTCCACTAACTATAGTAAATAGTTTCCAATAAAATTAATATTTTATATTCAGATATATATCTTTAATTGTTTGTTTTTCCGGTCTATCGATACTGCACTACAAGGTTGGCACACCTGTTTGTTTACAATCCAGCAGTATTACGTTGTAGGGAGTATTAACTTATATTGTAAATTCACGGAAAGATTTCTCATTGCCGTTTGTAATTATTCACTAATATTCACGTTATGTTATGGTGTATGTATATTTATCTATTGTAAACCTTCGCTTGCTAACCTGCTTGTTCCTTAATCATTTTAAACTCTCAAAACCGTCTGAATCGTTTTTTGCCCCCCCCCCTTTCTATTTTCTTCCCGGATTCCTAAATTTGGAATGGTTGTGATTAAAATTATTCTGGTCTATGATTAATTACTGTACTAGATCTACTAAATAGTTATATGAATAAACTTTATAACTTATATTCAACTATATTTCCGTAATTGATTTTATTTCCGGTAAAAGCTGGCTAACCTGATTGTTTAGAACTCAGACTGTTTGCTATCAGGAAGGTTCTTACCATTTGACTAGCCCTTTATTTGTTTACTTAATATTCACAGTGGGTATTAATTCTTACTACTAATGGATATTCTGTTGTACTATTTAGTGTTGGTGTAATAAGTGTTCAGAGCGCTGCTATCATTAACGGTAAGTCCATCTTTTGTGTTCTTGTTGTTTTTTGAGATTGAATTGTTTTTAATTTAATCTTGGAGCCTAACGGACGAGAGTTACTTTCCCGCCAAAAGCTAGTTCGGGCGTTTCTTTGACTGGCTTGGCACTCTTGAAATTTCTCTATTGTAAAACGTCACGTGGGAAATCTGATTAGTTGACGCAGCCCCTGCGTGACGGACTTTTTTTACCTTCTGAGTGAAGCTGTATTTTGCTTGCATATAATGTCATGAGACAGAGTTATCCATAAAATACACAGTTTATGTTATTATATGCTGGTGTATATAATCCCTAGGGTTTGATCCACTTGCTGACGGGGCGGGATAAGCATAGCTTATGAAATGCAGACAATATTTGCACACAGTATAATTAGTAGGCTCAGTTCAGCTAATAATCCGATATTACTGTTCCATGCCTCATACAAGATTGAAACTCTTATTAACACTTTGAGCCACATAAATTAGTTAGCACCATATTTATAGAGATTATACAGAAATTATTTTTGGAGTTGTATATGATTTACCATATAATTTTCATTATTACACGCCATATTTTTGTTTAAAATAATTCGATAAATATTGATTAAACTGCTAGAATATATACATTTATACACAAATGCCTAGAAATCCTCTAAAATGGAAACAGCTCGAAAACTGTTCATTTTGTGTTCATTAAACATTTTATATCAGAGAAATAAATACTCATTGCCTCCCCTTCCCCCCATCGTAGCATTCTCGGTGAATACAAATGTTTGCTGTAATGGACGTTAATTTAAAACTATTTTTAAAATAAAATGTATGATATATGGACAGAAGAAAAGTCCGTCACGGAGAGGCTGCGTAAACTAAGAAGATTGGTTCTATGAGATTTTTTGATACAACTCATAATAACAAAATTATAATTAATTAACTTTCGACTTTCCCCTATAACTCACCCGCCCCGTTTCAGCCTTTAACAAATATGACTTTTCGCGTTGAATGGAACAGTTATATATTGAGGATGGTATATATCAAATGAACAACTTAAGAACGCAAAACCTTAAATGATAAAGTCATCAGACATAGTATTTCCAACAATGTCGTCCATGATATAACAGCCTGTTCTAGGCTATTGAGGTCGTACAACGCTCTAGAGGTTGAAATTTTTGTTTGATCGTTACCAAACTCGGAATTTAATCGTTTTACGTAAAAAGGAAGATTAAGTTCGTTAATGGCTGAAATCGGACAAGTAGGAGGGGGGGGGTTTTAAAAAAGGGGGGGATTTTTTGAAAATTCAAAATATCTCCGTTGTTATGCGTCAGATCGAAAATTTGTATAGGATCAATCTTATTGTAAATTACATTTACTATAAATATTGTTCTATACATTTATTCTCTATCTTGAATATTAATTATTCAAGTTATTATTCTGTGTGTGGTCGGGTATAGTTCGTATTACGTCGTTGCATAAAACGGTTAAATATCGGGTTTCGTAACGATCAAACAAAAATTGCGACCACTAGAGTGTTAACAGACAAATATATATGTATATATATATATATATATATATATATATATATATATATATATTTATAATTTTGAACGGACCTCTTTTCGTCACCTCCTCGTTAGGATCGATGGACATTTCAGGAACTTTTTCGAAAATCCCGTCATAAGTACGACCTCAATAGCTGTTTTCCCTAAAGGGAAATCTGCTAAAATGGTTTTCATTGAACTAGTACTTTGTGAGACACATGCAAATACGATCAATTAAGATTTTTTGTTATTTTCTCGAAAAATGTATATCTGATCTATACCATACTTCATATTAAGCTATTTCAATCAACACTATAGATAATTTTTGTTATTGGCTGAAATCGGACCTGAAATAGTGGGGGTTTAGGGGGCCTTCGACAATTCAAAATATCTTCATTTTTAATGAGTTGCTTCCAGTAGTCCTTTATTAAAAAAAACTTGTTGAAATAATTATGCTCTACAATTGCACAAAATTTGAGTGAATTATTCATACTTTCTTGTTGACTTTAGCGTTATTCGAGAACGTGGGATTCTACTTACGGACCTTTTAAATAAATCGAAAATTAAACTGCAATAAAATTACTTTGTGAGGGAGAATTAAGGTGAAACAATTTCTGATATTGGACAAAAGTCGCACAGTTTAGAAAGATTTTCCTCCTTTTTTTTCCACGTGTTGGCTAAGGTAGCACCCTGAGGTCGAGATTTATTATCTCATTGAGCCTTGAGAGGCATAAATTATAAAGCGAGTGGGGGGAGGGGGGAAGGATTAGTGGAGTTTAAAATTAATTATAAGTTTTAAGCTCACAAAAGCCGAGGAGGCCGTGAGGGCTAAGCTGTTCCCGGTGGCTGGCTCGGCCCACTGTTTTCACAACATATTCAAAATCTTCTCAGATACCTAATTATATCGACCGGCAAGGCGCAACTTTATTTAAATGGTCAAAGCATTTTTAAGTTTCCTTTCTTCTTTCTAAAGTTTAGACTGCAATACAAAAAAAAAATAGTCCGTCACGCTAAAGGGGCAGCGTAAACTAAGCAGATTTCCCACGTGAAGTTTTACATTAGAGAAATTTCACGAGTGCCGAGCCAGTGAAGGAAACGGCCGAACTAGCTTTTGGCGGGAAAGTAACTCTCGTCCGTTAGGCGCCCCAATTTAATAAAAATGCAAATATCTCGGTTAATATTCAAGATAGAGAAAGCATGTATATGACAATATTTATAGTAAATTTAATTTCAATTAGATTGGATCTGTACAATTTTTCGATCCGACGTATAGTAACGGAGATATTTCGAATTTTAGAAAATCCTCCCCCTTAAACCCCCCCCCCCCTCAGCCTGAGAGATATATATATATACAAATATATTTTCAACTTACATATTTTTCATATTTATTTATAGCTGGTGGTGAAGGTGATGAGTGGTTAATCACAAAACTTTTTTATGGCTCCTCACAATTTTATTTCTTATAAACGCTGAGCGCTTTCGGGGACTAAATCCCCATCCTCAGAGCTACAAAACAATGTAACACCATAATTAGGAGTCTAAAAATCAGTTGTTAAAACAAACAACTGATTTTTTGGACTCCTAATTATGGTGTTACATTGTTTTGTAGCTCTGAGGATGGGGATTTAGTCCCCGAAAGCGCTCAGCGTTTATAAGAAATAAAATTGTGAGGAGCCATAAAAAAGTTTTGTGATTACATATTTTTATTTTTCAATATAGTCCCCCTCAACAGCAACGCACTTATTCCACCGCTTTTCCAACATCTGTAACCCGGTCAAAAAAAAATTGTTGTCAAAACCTTCCAAAACAACCTTGACAGCTGAGATCACAGGTGATTTACACATGAAAATTTACATCACTTTTAGCAGATTTCCCTTAAGGGAAATCTGCTATAGAGGTCGTACTCGAAAAATTTCCTCAAATGTCCATCGATCCTACCCAGGAGATGACGAAAATAAGGTCCGTTCAAAATTGTATAGAATCAATCTTATTTCAAATTAAATTTACTATAAATATTGTTTTATACATTTATTCTGTATCTTGAATATTAACCGAGATATTTGCATTTGTAATCTGTGTGTCGTCGGCAGGAGTCGGCTATGTTTGGGAATTTCCGCCGAGAGCTCTGGCGGCCGTTTCCATAACTATTCGTCCCTCTTGAATATGTTTAGAGGTGCCTTACTACAACAGGTGTTATTGGGCAGATTTATCTACTGGAAAACGTCACGTGGGAAATCTGCTTATTTTACGCAGCCCCTGCGTGACGGACTTTTTTCATTCGTTTTTGGTTTGCAAAATGGATTTCGTATCAGGATATCTAAAAAGTTTAGGTATAAAAGGGGGTCTCTGAAGAAATATGCAACGACATATTGTTTTTATTAAAGATTAAATATTCTGGGTAGATCGATGGACATGTGAAGAGATTTTTCAAAAGTTGCGTAAATTTCGTTCTAGAGAAATCCGCTAAAAGCCTAGAACCTTCATGATAATTCGGTTTGGGAATTACATTAACAAATCCCAGTTTAAGGACTTTTCATTTAAAAAAAAAAAAATACAATTTTCGTTACAAATCTTAATTAACAGGAAATCAGTAATGTCGTGAAGGATTTTTGAAAACGAATCCATTGTTTCACCTGGGGCTACATTGTACCCTAAATAAATCACAGGACTTTTTTTAGTATTTAATACTTCAGGATTTTTCATAAAGCTTGCGGATAAATGAAACTACTTTCTGATCCTTTAAAAATCGTTATTTAATTTTATTATGACCTAAATAATTAAAACCAGTTTTCATCTTCTGTCTTAATGTAATGGCCGACAGGCTAGCTTAGCTATAAATAGATGATGATAAGTTAATTACGATTGACCTTTGAGTTTCATCGTAGATTCAGAAAATTAATTGCTTCCAGGCATTTATGTTTAATTTACTTCTTCTCTTGCCTGATTAATAATGAGAATCTATTTTAGTTTAGATATTAATTGCGATAATTATATTTCAGCACAATTGAGGGGCCTAGGTTAGCCATGTAGGTGAAAGCGTTGGCCTTGATCTCCCTTGATTAACTTAGAGTAGCCAGTTCGATTTCCGTCTGGGTAATAGGCATTTATTAAGCGACTTGTTTATTAAATAAAATCTCTAGTCCTACCTTGGCTACAAAAGGGAGATAACCTGTAGATTATCAGTCCAATTATAGCAAATACTGAAGCAATTGACATGCGATAATATGCTATAATCACGTCGAATGTTCAAAGTAAAAAAAGTGGTAATGTAATGCGCTTATTGGATTACTTATACACTCAACCGCAAAAAAAAACCGGACACTTCATTTTTGTCGTATTCAAAGCTAATTTTCAGCAATTTTCTTTATGTGGGTATTCTAGTTATTACAGAGAATTTAGAGTCTAAGTCCATTGAACTAATCCCTTCAGGATTAGTAAACAATTAGATAAAACTCAGATTAGATTTATTTGTCGTGAAGTTGATCTATTCTAAACTGTAAGTAGTTTTTCGCACATTTAAACATCTTTAATTAATAACCAAGCATTTTCTTTAATTAATGATTTATTTTTATTTCGGTCCAGAATAATGGGTCTTTCAAACTTAGATGGAAGGCCGGAGCTTACGTTACATTGCCGAAACGCTTGGGGTAGCGAAGTCTACCATTCACTGTAATAAAAATGAAGAATATTTTTTTTTTTTTAAATGTGTTAATTTATCTTTTTCTTTTTTTTTATCTTGTATTTTTTTGTAAATAATCAATAAAAATTATTCACTTTTGGCAGATTTTGTTTAAATAACCTATAGAATAACTAATTATTTTAATTAAAAAGATTAATATACATATATATTAAGTATTTAACAAAATTATAAGACTAAATCTAAGTGTCCGGTTTTTTTTTTGCGGTTGAGTGTATTTTTGTTAAAGCAAAAGATCAATTCGTTGACGGCTGAAATTGGGCCAGGAGGAGGGGGTTTAGGTTGGAGGAATTTCGAAAATTCGAAATATCTTCATTCGTATACGCCGGATCGAAAAATAGAAGGGATATTTATTGTTGAATGCAAAAATTAACTAAACATTATAGAATTAAGACATGAAAATCTTAATTGATAACATCATCCTCTATGTACATACATGCATATCGCATAATATTGTCCGCTATAAAACAATATTTCGTATTACAGATTGAAAAAAAAAGTTTCATAATATATTGGGTTATGTTGATTTGCGATGACTAAAAATGGGAGTTTAATGGAGGCTGGATATTATAAAAATGGAAATATCTCGGCTAATTCTCGAAATTGAGAAGAAGTGTATATATCTATACTTAAAGACAATTTTCAATAAGATTCGCTTTATATAATTTTTCGATCGGACACATGATAACGGAGATATTCCGAACCATCGAAATTCCCTTCCTCTAAATCCGTCCTTCCTGATTTTGGTTATTAACAAAGCTGATATTTATTTTTACATAAACCTTTAAATATCGAGTTCGGTAACGAACGAGCAAATATTGCACCGCTAGAGACGAAACTGACAAATATATGTATAATTTTGAAAAGACCTAATTTTTATCATCTCTTATTTAGGACCTATGGGTCTTTGGAGAACTTTTTAGCAGATTTTCCTTAAGACAGAAGACGAAAATGATGTCCGTTCAAAATTATATATATATATATATATATATATATATATATATATATATATATATATATATGTATATTTGTCTGTTAAAGCTCTAGAGGTCGCAATTTTGGCTTGATCGTTATCAAACTCGATATTCAAACGTTTTATTTAAAAATAAAGATCAAGGTTTTAGAGGGGAGGATTTTCGAAATTTCCAAATATCTCCGTTACGATACGTCGGATCGAAAAGTTATATAGAATTAATCTTATTGCAAATTAAATTGGCTATAAATATTGTTATATACATTTATTCTCTATCATGAATATTAACTGAGGTATTAGCATTTTTATTAAGTGTGTGAGGATAACGGGCGAAATGAGATCGGCTAATTTCGGTTCTAGTCCTGAGTTTCCACCAAAAGCTAGTTCGGCCGTTTCCGTGACTGTTCGGCTCTCGTGAAATTTCTCTATTCTAAAACTTCTCGTGGGAAATCTGCTCAGATTACGCAGCCCCTGCGTGACAACTTTTAATAAGTATAATATGGATTGACATGAGTAACTGATTTCCCTGATGTTACTTTCATCTGTAGTAAATGAAGGATTAAAAAATAAAAACAGTAGAAAAAATTGAAAAAGCGCTTATCAGAAAGGGAGTATGAATCTCTTATCAAAAATGAAAGTAAGTTTTCTGATGATGAGTTTAAGAGGGTGCTGGGGAGAGAAAGACGGGACTAACTCATCGTTACCCTGCGGTCTCCTTGTTCTTTTGAAAAGAGTCAATCCTCCACAGTAATTGATGTCCTTCAGGAAATGATGACTGACATCTTCTCTCTTCGTCGTCCCGTCTCTCTCTTTCCCTCATTATCCAACTCTCTGCTCGTTTCTATGAAGGTGTCACGGTCGCTCTCTCTCTCTCCCCCTTCCTCCATCGTTGGCTTTTCTTTCGGCGCATTTACAAGGCTACTCCGGCTCCGACCGACTGACGAGAAAGAAAACTCCCTATAAAATGACGTCAGCCGCCCTTCAAGCAATTTCCCCCAATGGACGCAAATTGTCCCAGACTCTCTCCTTTCCTCCCCCAGAAGGTAACCACTCAGAATCGGCTGAAGTCAACAAATGCCAGAATTACTTTTAGTGAATCAGGGCTTGAAATGGATTATACTCACAATGCTTCATCAAATGCTTCGTTAGGCTCCAGCCAACCAAGCCTTAACACATCGAGTGTTTCAAAGCTAAGTCGCTCGGCCTTGTGCACTTAATTACTTATGGCCCCTTGTATCCTCCACAAAAACGACAATAACGTTTTGTTAAATGAATCTAAATTAACTAGTTTTCAAACGCAAGATGGTCGCAAGCGCTTAGAACTAAGCAAATCTTCTTTCTTCTAAACAGAATAGTTAAATGCTGAGCACCCCAAATACGATTCCAGCCAACATCTTCAGAACTGCAGTAGACAACCAATGCATAAAGTATAAAAGTATTAGTGCCATTTTTTTTTAGTAATTTGATTTCTTAATTTATAAGACTTAGACCAAAGCCTTAACTCACATGGTTAGAATGACCTGTGATCATATTTTGAAAAAAAGAAAGTGCTTCTTATTATCGGTGGTTTCCATCACATTTGGAGACAATTAAATTCGGGAAATTCCCTGGAAAGTATTACTTTGATTTAAGAAGCAGAGGACGGCTGATTTTATCAAAATTTCCTAGCAAGTATTACTTGGATTTAGAAAGCAGTGGATCAGCTGACATTAGGAAAATTCCCTAGCAAGTATCACTTGGATTTAGGAAGCAGTGGATCAGCTGATATTAGGAAAATTCCCTAGCAAGTATCACTTGGATTTAGGAAGCAGTGGATCAGCTGATATTAGGAAAATTCCCTAGCAAGTATCACTTGGATTTAGGAAGCAGTGGATCAGCTGATATTAGGAAAATTCCCTAGCAAGTATCACTTGGATTTAGGAAGCATTGGATCAGCTGATATTAGGAAAATTCCCTAGCAAGTATCACTTGGATTTAGGAAGCATTGGATCAGCTGATATTAGGAAAATTCCCTAGCAAGTATCACTTGGATTTAGGAAGCATTGGATCAGCTGATATTAGGAAAATTCCCTAGCAAGTATCACTTGGATTTAGGAAGCAGTGGACGGCTGATTTTAAGAAATTCCCTAGCAAGTATCACTTGGATTTAGGAAGCAGTGATTGTCTGATTTTAGGAAATTCCCTAGCAAGTATCACTTGGATTTAGGAAGCAGTGGTTGGCTGATTTTAGGAAATTTCCATTGCATGTATTACTTTGATTTAAGAAGCAGTGGATCGGCTGAGATTAGGAAATTCCCTAGTAGGTATAACTTTTAATTTACAAGGCAGAAGATTGACTGATTTTAGGGAAATTCCCTAGTAGGTATAATATTGGATCTAGGAAGCAGTGAATCAGCTGCAATTAGGAGAATCGCCTGGTAAGTATAACCTTGGATTTAAAAGTCCGTCATGCAGGGGCTGCGTAAACTAAGCAGATTTCCCCTGTGAAGTTTAACAATAGAGAAATCTGCATACTGGTAACACAATACCACCGTGATTAGATAATGAGAAATCTTTCAGTTAATTAAAATAAATACCCAACTGAAACGGCTTCTAAATTGTAAGAATAATTTATATTTTAATAACTCAAATTTTAGTAGTCCAAGAACTAAAGAAGGGGGGGGGGCGGATGAACAAAACGTATTTGCATAAATCTCACAAAGTAAGGAAGGTAAGGTAAGGTTAAAAACGCCAGGTTAGAAGAAGCTTCCGCCTGAGCCGAGAAATGACGAAGATGGCCGACATAATCCGAACTATACCCCACCACAGACTTCATAAAAATGCAAATATCTCGGTTAATATTCAAGATAGAGAATAAATGTATATAATATTTATAGTAAATTTAATTTTCAATAAGATTGGTTCTGTACAATTCTTCGATCCGATGCATAGTAACGGATATATTTGTAATTTTCGAAAATCCCCCCTTTAACCCCCCCCCCTCCCTCTGGTCCGATTTCAGCCATTAACGAACTTGATCTGTCTTTTTACATAAAACGGTTAAATATCGAGTTTCGTAACGATCAAACAAAAATTGCGACCGCTAGAGCGTTAACAGACAAATATATATATATATAATTTTGAACGGACCTCATTTTCGTCATCTCCTGGGTAGGATCGATGGACATTTGAAGAAAATTTTCGAAAATCGCGTCATGAGTACGACCTCAATAGCTGATTTCCCTTAAGGGAAATCTGCTAAAAAGCAGTGGATCAAGTGATATTAGAAGAATTCCCTAGCAACTATAACTTTGGATTTAGGAAGCAGTGGATCAGCTGATATTATGAAAATTTCCTAGCGAATATAACATTAGATTTAGGAAGTAGAATATCAGCTGATTTTAGGAAAATTCCCTAATAAGAACAACATTGGATTTAGAAAGTATAGGATCAGCTGATATTAGGGAAATTCCCTAGCGAATATTACATCTGATTTAGGTAGCAGTGGATCAGCTGGTTCTTGAAATTGTCATAATTCCTGGAAAAAGATTGACTCCTTCAGTCATTTGATTATTTAAACCGTACTTTGTGAAATGTTTCAAGAACCTCGCCGGAGGCGATATTCTGCTTTCCGAGTCGCCTGTCGAGCTCAATAAAGACAAGATAATAATAGAATACTTTTTGGGACTTTAGCTTTATTGAAGAAATGAGAAGTGCTTATGAATTTTAGGAAAAAATTGATGAATGAAATATTAATGTTCAAAGATTTTGGAATCAGAAGATTTTCAGAATATATAATTGGTTATGAAAACCAAAGAAGGAAATAATATTAATCCCAATTTTCGTTAAACATTTTCTCGGAACCATTCAAGAGTCAAATAACTTGGCTTTCAGAAAAGCCGCTTTTGAAAGAAATGTTTATTTTGTAACATCTCGGAAACAATTAGAAACGTTTAAAAAGAAGGAAATATTTTATATATTAATAAATAAGCATGGAATGTTCTTAATATTAAGATTACTTAAGAAAATAAGCAATGATTTAAAATTTATTAATATTTGCACACAATGAAAATTAAATATATAGTTATATGTCACAAACTTTCATAAGTTATTGTATATAATATGTCCGCATTCATTTTCCTATCTGTCTCTTCATAGTACTGGAAGAATATATTTTTCATATATTTTGAAAAACTCCCAATTTCAAATTATCCGTTACAAAAGACAATTTTTACAACTCCCGGTTCACCTGCAAATTGTAAAAACCATTGCACAGCTAAGAACGTCAAGCAACTATTGTATAAAGTTTTCAATGAAAAATGTATTCTATAATATTAACCCAAAAGAAATTTACACATTGTGCTATTTAAATATGAATGAGGACATTTATCATATAATGCTTCATTGCCCTATTTACTCCCCTTTCAGAGAACAATACTATATTTACCATTCATCAAACAGCCAGCTGATAATTCACAACTTCATAATATTCTAAATAGTGCAACTAGAGAAGTATATATTAGCATTTTTAAATATTTAAGAAATAGTTTAATACTCAGCGAATCTTATATGAGTTAACATTGTCAAATTTCTTTTCTTCTCTTAATTAATTTTCTTATTTAGTACTGTTTTATCTATGTATTAGTTAGATCAGGAACCAATATAATGACAAGTTAAATAAAACTATTATGTTGAATATATAATGCTTTAATATTAGGATAGATAATCAAAAAAGACACTTATTAGTTTAGATTTTTCTAGGAATGTTAATGTAAATTCTTACCAATTATACTCAATTCTAGTTTGTAAAAATATGTATATATATAAGCAACTAACATAGAAAAACTAACCTCATTATACAAGACCTACTCCTTGCTATAAGGAAAATCCTTGTAAGCAATAAATAAAATAAATAAAAAAATTATATATATTCATAATTATTTATTTTTTACAGTAGACATTAGAGACCTCGCAGATCTTTAGTCAAGTTAGACTCTAAGCATTCGTAATCAGACATAACAAGAGATCATTTCGACGTATAACCCCCGTAAACCAAGGAGGACCTGGAATGAGTTGTCTCCTCTAGACTGACGGCCCTCAATATTTCCGGTGATATTGGTTAGCTCACTCTGTGTTAGCCTGCCTTTGGACGGGATCTAAGAGAGTCATAATGGTTAGTTATCCTGAGAAGTTGTTAGACGTACGTATTCGTTAGACTCCCGCAGATCTCCTAGTGCCTCGACCACGGCGGGCTCTCGTAGGGAACTCATGAACAAAAGTTCGCTCTTCTAGGATCCAACCCTGTGCTGAATGTCAGAATGAAAAAGTCCGTCAGGGGGTGCGTAAATTCAGCAGATTTCCCACGTGAAGTTCTACGATAGAGAAATCTGCCTACTAATAATAGTAGTAGTAACGAATCTCTAAACCAATTCACGAGAGACGGACAGGTATGGAAAGCCGAACTAGCTTTCGGCGGGAAGTCCTGATTATAACCAACTTCGCCGACCACACACACTTAAAACAAATGCAAATATCTCGGTTAATATTCAAGATAGAGAATAAATGTAGAGAACAATATTTATATTACATTTAATTTGCAATAACATTGATTCCATACAACGTTTCAATCCGACGCAGAATAACGATGATATTTCAAATTTTCAAAATTCCCCCTTCTAAACTCCCCTCCCACTTGTCCGATTTCCGCCTTTAACGAACTTGATCTTCCTTTTTACGTAAGACGATTAAATATCGAGTTTGGTAAAGATCCAACAAAAATTACGACCGCTAGAGCTTTAACAGACAAATCTCTCTCTCTCTCTCTCTCTCTCTCTCTCTCTATATATATATATATATATATATATATATAAATATATATATACATCTATATATATATATATAATATATATATAATATATATATATAATATATATATATATATAAAATTGTAACCTCTGTCTGTACATTGATTTTTTTCGCGAAATCTCACGATAACTTTTCGTTTCACATGTCATAGACACCATAACTGCATTTTGTTTCTTTCGTGTATGTTTGTTTGTTTGTTTGTTTGTTTGTTTGTTTGTTTGTTACCTTTTCACGCATAAACGGCTGAACCGAATTTTATGAAACTTGGTATGTATATTACTACTAGCCCAGCTTAGACTTTAAGCTATACTAATATTCTCTAAGACGAACAGGAGTGGGGGTTATAAGGGAGGCCTGAATTTAAAAATAGCGATATTTCGGTTCTTATTGCTTTTTCAGCAAATATGTACATTACAAAAGTTGTTTATTTTGTTATTTAGAGTAACTTTTGTAATATGCGTTTTTGCCGTATACGGAAGTATAAATGAGTTATACGCTAAAAACTACTGCGGAAGTCAACAATTTTATTTGGCACAAAAGACTCAACCGAACTAAATAAAACTCGGTATGTGTATTAGCAGTGAGGCCTTCATTATAATACGCAATGCAAACATTTCTAGGGACGGGCAGGAGTGGGGGTTATAAGGGAAGCCTGAAATTAAAAATAGCGATATTTCGTTTCCTATTGGTTTTTCCGCAAATATGCACTTAACAAAAGATGTTGATTTTGTTATTTGGAGTAACTTTTGTTATATACACTTTTGTCGTATACCTAAGTATAAATGAGTTATAAGTTAAAACTTTAACGGGCACTAACGGCTGAACCGAACTTAACAAAACTCGGTATGTCAATGTCAATTAGCATTAATTCTTCCATGATTATAAGTTATATTAAAATTTTTAGGTTCGAACGGGAGGAGGGTTAAAAGGGAGGCCTGAAATAAAAATTCAGCATATTTACATGTATAAGAGACGGGAAATATAAAAATATCGAAGACTGTGAAGCCTTATCGAACAAATAATTCTATTATTAGCAAATCCACGGCAAAGATGGGTATCAATCCTAAACAATGGGACGGGTAAATGACAAAATATTGTGCAATGTAAAGCCTGCTAAAAAATACCTTCACCATTCAGCCTCAAATGAATTCCCGGGCGAAGCCGGGTATCTGAGCTAGTATATATATATATATAAAATTGTATCCTCTGTCTGTACATTGAATTTTTTCGCGAAATTTCACGATAACTTTTCGTTTCACATGTCATAGACACCATAACTGCATTTTGTTTCTTTCGTGTATGTTTGTTTGTTTGTTTGTTCGTTTGTTTGTTACCTTTTCACGCATAAACGGCTGAACCGAATTTTATGAAACTTGGTATGTATATTTCTACTAACCCGACTTAGACTTTAGGCTATATTAATATCCTCTGAGACGAACAGGAGTGGGGATATAAGGGAAGCCAGAAATTAAAAATAGCGATATTTCGTTTCGTATTAGTTTTTTGGCAAATATGAACATACCAGAAGTTGTTTATTTTGTTATTTAGAGTAATTTTTGTTATATACTCTTTTATCGTATACCGAATTATAAACGAGATATACGCTAAAACCTATAGCGGAAGTGAACAATTTTATTTTGGATAAAAGACTTAACCGAAATAAATAAAACTTGGTATATGTATTAGTACTAAAGCTTTCATTATAACAAGCCATACCAACATTTCTAGGGACGGGCAGGAGTGGGGGTTATAAGGGAAGCCAGAAATTAAAAATAGCGATATTTCGTTTCCTATTAGTTTTTTGGCTAATATGAACATAGCAAAAGTTGTTTATTTTGTTATTTAGAGTAACTTTTGTTATATACACTTTTTGTCTTTTAAGAAAGTATAAACGAGATATAAACTAAAGCCTGAGTCAACTATTTCATTGGGCGCTAACGATTAAACCGAACTTAACAAAACTCGGTATGTCAATTAGCATTAATTCTTCCATGATTATAAGCTATATTAAAATGTTTAGGTTCCAACAGGAGTGGGGGTTATAAGGGAGGCCTGAAATAAAAATTCGCGATATTTCATTGTTTAATTGTTTTTCGACAAACGTGCACATAACAAAAGTACTTTGTTATTTACAGTAACATTTGTTTTAAACATTTTTTCGGCAACAATCTATGAAGCAAGTAATTTGCGTAGAAATATTGATATGCTCAACAACTCTTTCCAATATGAACTACCTCACCTGGAAAAATTAATTCAAATCTATGTTAATATTTTATTCATAATAACTCCAATCTATGCATAATGCACAGGAGACGGGAAATATGGAGGACAGTGAAGTCTTACATAAAAAATTAATTTTATTATTAATAAATCTACAGCAACGACGGGTATAACCCCAAAACACTGGGACGGGGAAATCAAAATATTGTGCAAAGTAAAGCCTTGCCATAAAAATACCATCACCATTCAGCCTCAAATGAGTTCCCGGGCGAAGCCGGGTATCTGAGCTAATATATATATATATATATATATATATATATATATATATAGATATATATATATATATATATATAATTTTGAACGGAACTCATTTTCGTCATCTCCTGGGTAGGATCGATGGACATTTGAAGAAACTTTTCGAAAATATGGCGTCATGAGAACGACCTCAAATATCTGATTTCCCTCAAGGGAAATCTGCTAAAAGTGTCTGATCTTTGCTTTACCAATAAATTTGGCTACAATATAGTGCCGTACAGTATAGTAATATATTTTTTCCAATGTTTTTCTACAAATAATTCTATTCATATCTTTTTCTATCTAAACTGTGCTAATTTAAATTACGGCCTTCACTATCTATTTATAAATAGATAATCTATTTTATCGTTCTATGAATAACTATTTTTGATGTTGAATAAACTTACAATTTTTTCTTTCTTCTATTTCAACTATTTAGGAGTACAAATAAGTATTCTGAAATTAATACGTTTATCTGGACGTAGTTTAATTAACCTCAAATGATATCTCCCAGAGACTTAAAATATATTAATAAAAATAATAATTGATGGTAGTACATTTACTAAGTTAAACATTTATTCAACAAATTATGAACCAACGCATTACTTTATTTACTATATTGCCTATTTTATCAACTTCCAACTGTAATATTTTAGTATTACCGCCTATTCCCATTTAAGGATAACACTTAGGTAGATTATTAAGTAAACATTCTCAGTTTGCTTAAAGATGGCAGCCACCTGAATGCTTCTGAGTAAATTTCCAAGGTCCTATACAAATTCTCAAGCTGAGCCACCGACAATAATCCTCGTACCAGGGCTGGAATTCAGACCACGCAGACCAGAATAGAATTCATACAATTCAAGTCTAACCACTGATACTAAATTATGTTTCTATTACAATAGTCTGTATTTCGGTCTCATATTTCTTAATAATTATTTAAGACTTTTATATGTTATTCTCAGTGATTTTTCGTGTGCTGAACGCGATGAAATTTGAAAATCACAATTGTTGCCCATTGAGATTGTAATATGTTCATCAATAGACATAGTGTAGCCTTTAGGAAAATCAGTTTATTGAGTTTGTACTGATAAAGGCTGAAATCGGTCGGTGTTCGAAAATTCAAAATATATTCGTTATTATACGTCTAGTAGAAAATTTGTACATAACCAACCTAAGGAACTTTGAATTCCCTAAGCTATTGATGTTCTCATGAAGTCATTTTTGATATCGCGATGCCTGTTACCATTCTAGAGGTCGAAATGTTTGTTTGATCGATAGCAAACTCGATATATAAACGTTCCCTTGCAAAGACCAAGTTCGTTAACAGGAGGGAATATCTCCAGTTTTTTATTTGTTTGGAGAATTTGACGTTTAATGTTTAATAAATATATATATACATTATTTCTGTATATTGATTATTAACCGAGATATTTTCACTTTTTAGTTTTCTGCCAATTCTACTCACTTCATATTGAAAAGAAGCTGTTACATCGTGATCCTGTTCTTTTGGAAGCTTTGATGCCAAATATTGTTTTTATATAACTTTTACTTTTGGGGGTACATGCAAAAACATTGAGTGATGACGTCATTATTTGAGATTTTACTTTCAGGAAATGTTTATTTGATCTTTACCAGACTTGATATTTTTGACCCCGCCACACGAGAAATATAGTTAGTGACGGACTTTTATATTTCTTTATAACAATATATTAATTTTATATGTTATTCCCTTTGGTTTTTCTTACGTTGAATTAGATGAATGGGAAAATTAGAATTATTACCATTATACGAATTTAAATCGTGTGAAGCTCCATAATATTATTTTGATAGATTTCTTTTAATATTTATCAGGCACTAAAGTTTGTTTTTTTTCGTTACATATCTACTAGATACCTAGATTTTAGGTTTAGGTTTTAAGGCTGAAATGCATTTATATGTTTAGGACGTTACTAAGGGAAGTATTTGAAAACAATTTTCTACAACCTCAATTGGTGATAAATAAGAGGGCTTAAGGGAAATATCCTAAAAGGACTTACCCTAGACTGTTGAAATTTTAAATTTAAGATATATTTAAACTATAGTTGTGTACTTCTCTTTTGCAGGAGTGGAGTGGTTAAAAGAGGGAAGATAAAAAAAATTAAAGTTTTCCGTACCCATTAGTGGTAGGTTATGTTTAAATCCTATTTAAATACTCATGAAAATTTATTTATTTGTTTGTTTTCTTTATTAATTTTTTTATTTGCGATTTACACACTTTATCGCACAACCAAATGGTAAAAATTATTCAATCTCGTTATTATAAATTCATTGTTGCTGTTGGGCGATAACAATAGTGGAAACTAGAATAAAGTAGGAACTAATAGAACAAAAAAAAACTATTAAAACAGAGAAACTATTGAACGGGGAAAGTTATGAAGGTGAAACAGAAACAGAAAATGAATAATTGGTAAAAGACAAAAAAAAAATACCAAACAAAAAAGTAATGTTAAATTTGAAAACAAAAATATTTTATAAAAGTATAATTAGTAATTTATAAGAATACGAGGATTTATTTAAAAGTTTCTAAAAAATATTTCACACAAGCATTCAGAATTTCACACACACACACACAAACACACACACACACACACACACACACTGTGTAGAATTACTCCTTTATGGCTATATTTCACTGGAAATAAGAAAAGGTTGGGTACTATATAAGTGTGTAAATGTGAGCTTGTTTTAAATATGATAATAAAACTTCTAGATGTGTACTTTCGTTGTTCAGCAGGTCGTCCAAATTGTAAGATAAGTCTAAGTTATGTCGTCTTTTGCAGTCAGTAAGTAAGTGTTTTATAGTTAGTAGTATATTTCTTAGGGAACAAGTTGGTAGTTCAGACTTTGCCATAAGGTACTTATGACATTTTTCGATCCTAAGCAATGAAACGATGGTATGGAATAATTTTTGAAATGAAACAATTTTAAAGTTATTGCTACAAAACGTTTAGTTTATTTAGTTACAGAGGAAAAATTAATGTTAAGTTTAATTAAGTTAAGTTAATGTTAGTGTGTTAATTAAGTTTAAACACTACGTCTATTCTTCATTGCCTTAATAAATTGTTATCACGGCTGAATAGAAGAACTTCAAAATGGTTTGACATTTGATTTTGTATTGGTCTACGTTCTGGAGCTTTAAAGTCAATGTTATCTTACATTTCCGCCAATAATGTTGAACTCATGAAACTGAAATAGAATATCTTTTATTAAGATCAACCAATATAAAACTGGTGCTATTGGGTAAAACGTCATGAAATGTATTGCGTTAAATCTTATTTCGATGTTTACAAAGCTCTTTGTATCTCTTAAGCTGCTCTTATGGATTAAGATGGTATTCTACATTCTGGACTTCGCGGAATTATTTCTTTTGTATTTTCAAAGGGAGGAAATTTACGTCCAGTCAGGAACAGAGCTTTGCTTCAATCGCTCGAGATATTACCGGGAAATGCGGGATTTAATATTTGTGTGTTCTGAGCTGAATACAAAACGGATTACGTAAAGAGATGTCGAGTAAAGGTATATAAAATGAATCGAATAATCTTTCTAGATGTGGGGGGGGGGGGCTTAGCTTTAATGGTTAATAGCAGAACAGTTCTACCCAGATAATGTATTGTAACAGTTAAATAAATTCCCGGTTGCATCTAGCTGTCAAGTCCACCCCCCCCCCACTGCTTTAAAATTTACTAGTGATTTGGTAGTGAGTGCGGGTTAGTGGCAACACTGCGTGCATCATAACCTGTTCATCTAGATTATTTTTTTTTTATTATTTACTTGAGATGCCGCTACAATGGCGATTCATATTTTAACATGTTAGAATATAATTTTACAAAATTAAATAAATATTAACATTTTTACAAAGCTAAATGTTACAAATGTATAAAATAAATAGACCATGCCGCTACAATGGCGATTCATATTTTAACGTGTTAGAATATAATTTTACAAAATTAAATAAATATTAACATTTTTACAAAGCTAAATGTTACAAATGTATAAAATAAATAGACCATGCCGCTACAATGGCGATTCATATTTTAACATGTTAGAATATAATTTTACAAAATTAAATAAATATTAACATTTTTACAAAGCTAAATGTTACAAATGTATAAAATAAATAGACCATGCCCCTACAATGGCGATTCATATTTTAACATGTTAGAATATAATTTTACAAAATTAAATAAATATTAACATTTTTACAAAGCTAAATGTTACAAATGTATAAAATAAATAGACCATGCCCCTACAATGGCGATTCATATTTTAACATGTTAGAATATAATTTTACAAAATTAAATAAATATTAACATTTTTACAAAGCTAAATGTTACAAATGTATAAAATAAATAGACCATGCCCCTACAATGGCGATTCATATTTTAACATGTTAGAATATAATTTTACAAAATTAAATAAATATTAACATTTTTACAAAGCTAAATGTTACAAATGTATAAAATAAATAGACCATGCCCCTACAATGGCGATTCATATTTTAACATGTTAGAATATAATTTTACAAAATTAAATAAATATTAACATTTTTACAAAGCTAAATGTTACAAATGTATAAAATACTAAAGAGTTATTCTCATCAAGCGAGTTCTGGTTGAAGTTTTTTTCTTCTTTAATACTAGAGTTATTCTCATCAAGCGAGTTCTGGTTGAAGTTTTTTTCTTCTTTAATACTAGAGTTATTCTCATCAAGCGAGTTCTGGTTGAAGTTTTTTTCTTTTTTAATACTAGAGTTATTCTCATCAAGCGAGTTCTGGTTGAAGTTTTTTTCTTCTTTAATACTAGAGTTATTCTCATCAAGCGAGTTCTGGTTGAAGTTTTTTTCTTCTTTAATACGAGAGCTATTCTCATCAAGCGAGTTCTGGTTGAAGTTTTTTTTCTTCTTTAATACGAGAGTTATTCTCATCGAGCGAGTTCTGGTTGAAGTTTTTTTCTTCTTTAATACTAAAGAGTTATTTTCATCAAGCGAGTTCTGGTTGAAGTTTATCAACTCGCTTGATGAGAATAACTCTCATATTAAAGAAGAAAAAAAACCTCAACCAGAACTCGCTTGATGAGAATAACTCTCGTATTAAAGAAGAAAAAAAACTTCAACCAGAACTCGCTTGATGAGAATAACTCTCGTATTAAAGAAGAAAAAAAACTTCAACCAGAACTCGCTTGATGAGAATAACTCTCGTATTAAAGAAGAAAAAAAACTTCAACCAGAACTCGCTTAATGAGAAAAAAAACTCACAGTAAACCATAAAAACTTAGCTCCAGAACTCGCACTGTGAGAAAAACACTCACACTTAACTTACTCCGGCTGATTAATTTTGTCCTGGCGACAGTCAGTTGATACTAATGATTGGGAGTCAAAGAGTGTGGTAAGAGAAGGCTACAAGGTGTAGCTAGAGAGAGTAGCACTATCACCAAATACATATAATTATAGATATAACTTTTTTTGGGGGGTGTGAGTATTTTGCTCTCGGTGCGAGTTCTGGAGGGTTAAATGGTTAATTTTGATTTACTTCATTGCTCGGTAAGCAACCATTTTTGTGTAAATTGCATTTTTAAGTATACGAACTAAATGTCAATAAAGAAATTCCTAGAACAATAGAACAAGGAGAATAAAGAAACGTCCGGTTTTATTACAGGACAAATTGGACTTGAGTGATGAAGTAACTGATAACAAATTACGACTCTTGAAATAGTTGCGTTGATAATGGCTCTTTGTGAGTGCTTATCACGGATCATAGCCCGCGTCTGAAAGGGTTCTAATGGGCCCTTCTCGATGTTTCCGGCGCCTAACTCGATAAATAAACTTAATGACAACAATTAGTCACTCATAAAGCCCAAGAATGGCTTATTTGGACTCGGCGACGTCAAGTCGTTTCGTCACTCTCTCCCTTTCATCCTATAAACGATTCCCATTGGATTGACCCATTTGATCTAATTAAGCCCTTTTGTCCTTTGGCAGCCCGGGTTGTGTTTGCCAATTATTAATTCAACGTGCGTTAATGGCTTTGAGGTGGACTACTTCAATTGAAATAAAACCCCCTTCCTATTTTCTTCCACCTCCTCCTAATGGAAGTTAGTAGGACGCTACATATTCAGCCTAATTAAGGTAATGCGCTCAACTACGCGTACTAATACTCACTTAATTTCTATTATTTATTCATTCTCGAGTTATGCTATACCTGTGGTCTACTCTTTGCCAAATCAATTTTTGCCAGATCTCTTAATTTCACATTTAACACTACATGGATGACATTTCCTTACTGCATATATATTTTCTTTCAGTTTAGGTAGTTAAGGAACACAATTACATTTACAGTATTGTTAAATAACTTCACTTCAATTTTTAGCAGATTTTCCTCAGGGAAAATGAGCTATTGAGGCTGCACTTATGACGCGATTTTCGGAAAAATTCCTCAAATGTCGCAATTTTTGTTTTATCGTTACCAAACTCTATAACTGATCGTTTTTTGTTAGAAGAAAGATCAAGTTCGTTAATGGTAGAAATCGGAGGTGAGGGGGGTTAGACGGGGGAATTTCAAACATTTGAAATATACACGTTTCTATACGTAGGATCGAGAAACTGTACATAACCAATTATATTGAAAGTTAAAGTACCTCTAAATGTTGTTAAATACATTCTTCCTCTATCTCAAATATTTTCATTTTTTAAATTTTCAGCCTTGAATAACCCCCCCCCCCTTTCCATCACACATAATAAGATCATTTATCAATCTTATGTAACAAACCAACATATTAAGAACCGTTTTATCTCAAGCTGAAATACAAATTATTGTCTTCAACAAATACGTTCTAATGACCCCACCCCTTTCATTTTTGGATTAATATAACTACAGTGATTGAGATAAAAAAATATTCAGGCTCATTGTAAATTTCAGCACTAGATATCGTGAGTAGTTTTCAATAAAATTTATATATTATATTCACATATATTTCTCTTATTGTTTTTCTTTAAGGTCAAGAATATTTCTATCTTTCAGCTCTGACAAGTTGGCTAACCTGTTTGTTTAGAATTCATACGCTTTCCGTTGTGGGGGTTATTAAAATAAAATTAATTATAGGAACCTCTTATTATTCATTTGTTATAAATGGTCTTATTTTAAGTCCACTTTTTATAATATAAATCTAATTATTGTTTCTATTATTTTGGAATAAATTATCAGTTGTTCTTGCGGCGGATGTAGGGAGGATTACTACAGGATGGTTGAAACTACAAAATAAAAATATCTAAGTTTATACTCGAAATATAGCAAAATGGATATTAAAACATTTTTAGGATACAAAATGTTAAATAAGATTAATTTTACAGTTTTTCGATCAGTCATATATTAACAGATATATTTCAAACCTTCGAAATTCTCATCTCTAAACCACCTTCCCCACGTGTCCGATTTCAGCCGTTACATGCTTGATCTTTAGCTTGTCATAAAACAATTAAATATTGGATTTTGAACCGACTTCATGTTTGACATTTCTTGGGATCGTTGGCAGTTGAAGAAATATTTTGAAAATCGCTGCTCCTTGGGTACAATCTCAGTAGCTGATTTACATTGAGGGACAATGCTTTAAACGACATGATCGATTTTTACCATGGAATTTATAATTAAACATGCGTATAAAATGTTAACAAAATTTCATAAGCTGTACATAACACCGGGGTTATTGACAAAGCGTTCCTGTCAGCCATTAATGGAATAAGGCTTATTTTACGGCAGCTAAAACGAAACCTTTCTCTAGGCCTAATTTTTGAGCCATTGGTAGAAAGTGATAGTGTCGAGTATTCGCTTTGTATCTGGAGTGAACACTGAACCTCCATTAAGCTGGAAATGCATTCCACTCGCTCATCCAATACGCCTCCAAATACTTTCTCCTGGAATCCACCCCCAAATACCTGCCGCAGTTTTATTTTTTTTTTGGTTTTCCCTACTGTTTAATTCAATTTAATTTTTTTTGTTGCCTTAAAAAATTCAGAGTTCATTCACGCAAACGTTCGGTGGAGAAGAATGAATAATTGAATCGTTGAATACATGAATGTATTTCAGCAATTAATGGAATAGAGCAAGAGGTGAGTAAATTCCTCTGAGGGCTCATATAATTTAAATAAATTATGCAATATATAGATGAAAAATTACCAATTAGTAATTGCTTCATTCCACTTGGCATATTACATGTCATTTTAATTGCAATACGTTAATACCGTATTAATGTTATTTGGATTGGATTTAATATAATTTTAAATAATCTAAATGCACTAGTATATAGGAATATATATAATTTATTTATTTTTATAATAAAACCATTTTAAATTGTTACCTTTAATACTTGTTTAATGTAATATTTGTACTATAATAATACTATATGTATAATACTTATTGTTTTTATTTCTTATATTTAATGTTTATTTATCGTGTTTAATTTTTGTTATTCTTGATACAGCTTTTATTATTTTTCTATTATACTGATTTAATTTCGTTGTTAAATTTTGTGCCGAATCGCATAGTTGCAGGTGCTCCTGTAAAAAAAAAATACCGTATGTAAAAAAAGGCCGTCACTCAGGGGCTGGGGTAAATACGACACACTATATACCTCTTCTCTACCAATATATTTTCCATATCGAAATTAAAATTTTATAAGTGGAAGTGGGGGTTTACTAAATGCTGAAAACAAGAAAGTACGATGAGCTCGCTAGATATTTAAGCTTCGAAAAAATCTGTAGAAGAACAATTGTTATAGTGAACGTCTATAGCTTGACAAAATTGACTCCCTAACATTTTTCAATAATAAACTGATATATTTTGAATTATCGAAATTCGCTCCCCCTTAGCCCTTCCCAAACATGTTCGAATTTCACCCATTACCTTGGTTAATAGTTATGATAGAAAAAATACGTGTATAAAATTTATTGGAAATCAAATTTGCAACAAGATTAGCTCTATGGAATTTTTTCCCCGACGTATACTCAAAATGAAATTTTGAATTTTGAAATTTCTCCCTCCAAACCCCTCAACCCCCCCCCCCCGTCCAATATCAGCAGTTAACAAACATACTTGTAAGGCAAATGTGACAGTGAACATCAACAGTTTAACATAATTTATTCTATAACGTATTTCAATATGACTCATATTATCTGAGATTTTTTTAATTTTCGAAATCCCTTTACTTTACCCTTCCCCACCTTTCTCGAATTTGAGCCATTAAATTTGGGATATTTGGTTTAAATTTCGAATTTTGTATTTTGTATTTTCGATTAACAAAGCATCCGCTATAATCTCTAGATTTACAGATTTACCTTAAGGGAAATCTGCTAAAAGTAATTTTTTTCTTAAAGTTAAAAATTATAACAGAAAGCCAAGAAAAATAAATAATCAAAATTTTTTAAATTAAATATAAAATAAATCTTCAATTCAGCTCAGAGATGGAGCTGTGAATTTATTCATTGTCTTGATCTCATTTTCGTCATCACCTGGGCAAGATCGATGGACATTTGAGGCAGTTGGCAAAATAGCGTAATTAGTAAAACCTCAATAGTTGATTTCCCTTAAGGGGGAGTACTGAGTATTTTTATTTTAGCAGATTTCCCTTAAGGGAAATCAGCTATTGGCGTCGTACCTATGACGCAATTTTCAATTTTTTTCTTCAAATGTCCATCGATCCTACCCAGTAGATAACGAAAATGATGTCCGTTCAAAACTGAATGTCTATCTATCTTTCTATCTATCTATATATAAATTTGTCTGTTACCGCTCTAGCGGTCGCAATTTTGGTTTGATCGTTACCAAACTCGATATTTAGTCGTTTTATGTAAAAAGAAAGATTAGGTTCGTTAAAGGCTAAAATCGATCAAGGGGGACGGGGGGGTTATAGGGGGAGGATCGAAAATTCCATAAAGTAAATCTTATTTTAAATTAAATTTACTTCAAATATTGTCATATATATTTATTCCCTATCTTGAATATTAACCAAGATATTTCCATTTTCCAGTTTTCAGACTTCAACGAAACCCATCTTTTACTCTTGTTACGTAAACAATAGTCTGTTATATAATACTACGTTATTCGTAGCTTGAATACCAAATATAGCTACCCAGAAACCTTTATTACACGAGCCTTTATTATGTTGTTTTAGCAGTATGTAGGTTTATCTATTAAAAAATCTATTAAAATTCACGTGGGATATCTGCTTAGTTTACGCAGCCCCTGCGTGACGGACTTTATTTTTTTCGATTTAAAACGTACACTTTACAAAGCAGTACTCCAATTAGCTGGTAGTCTACCACAATTTTCTACTTTACATCAATCGTTGAATATTGACGGTCAATAATGATAACTGATAGTCAAGGGAAAATGGTAGCACGGGACATCTTGTTTCTGCCGTCATTTGTAGTTGAAGAATGGGATTCATGAGAGAGTTCGGGAAAAAAGAAGAAGAGATGGCAAAATTGAACTATCTATCAAAGGGGTGAGTTTGATCATGAAAAATTCATCGGGTTTAAATAAAATGGAGGGTAGTTGATAGAACAATGAGGGTGTTACCAGAGGGTAATCCAGTTCAGCTGAAGAACCTTGGTGATTGTTGCTCTCCGTATGGGTTGCTATGCATGAAACATGTCGGGTCATAAATAACGCTCTATACTCCCGCACAGGAAGGTCCCAGGATATTCCCTCTGACTTTTCCCATCCCTGAAAACCACTTTTACCTCGTCTTAGACCCCCTTTTATGGCTATCCCATAGCTCACAAGCAGGCTATAACCAGAAGTATAAATTCTTCCCCCACGCCTTCGCGCCTAGCCGACCGACCTACAACATTTTCCATGCGAAATAACACTCATTAAAAAATTGATTAAGTTTTCTCTTAGTAATTACCTCTTGCAAAACTTTTTTCGCCATGTTGCAAAAAGTGCAAACCATGTTTTCGAATACTCGAAATCAAAAATAGTTCATATCCCACTTAGGAATGAGAAGTGAGACTAAACATCTGACAGAGGATATTATTGTACAATTAATCAACATAAATTAAATGAATAAATCTTAAGTTGTTTCTCCAAAAGACTCGAAAAACGATTTTTCTACCCACAAGTGAAATCAGCTATTGGGGTTGCACTCATGACGTGATTTTCGAACTATTTTCTAAAATGTTGATCCCATCCAGGAAATGACGAAAACGAGGTCCGTTAAAAAATTTATGTAGTATTTACAGGCTACACCTCGTAATTGGTCTCGTGAACTAGCAAACCTGCTTTGAACTAGGGAATAAGGGGTGCACAAGGACGTGCAGTGGTTGCCCATTGCCTTCCGCATCAGACCTCCATCTGGCAATAAACGCATCAGTAGGAAAATTCCATTCACTCCAGTAAAGGCATGAGCGGAGAAAATTCTATTCGAGAGAAGAGTTGTTAGATAGCCATCCCTCGGTAGCATATAACCTGCATAAGTTGACTAATGATAACCAGCACCTCAAAAATGGAAAATTAAATATAGATAAAATTATGTCTCCAATTCTACTTGTTAACAGTTTCATCATATTTATATATTATATTTATATTTTATTTTATTTATAATATTACAGCCTGCATTTAAATGCGTTTGGTAGTGTGTGGAATGTACAAAAATAGTCCCTCCACCACTCTCGACAGTAGCTACACCCCTTCACAGCAATGAGAGGAGCAGCCTCTTCCTGCCTGGCAAGGAAGTCAAGAGCTAAGGAGGAATGGCAGTTTTATCAATCCTCGCTGTATGTGGATGTCGGCCACGTGGGTAGGAATAAAAACTACTTCAGTTTGCTAACGTTTCGGTAAAAATTGATTACCTTTGTCAGGGCCTGAAATTATACACACATATTAATGACAAAAAAGGTTAATTTATTTGATACTGGATTTTTTTTTAATGTGAAATGAATGCATGTATACATATAAATGTGTGTTATACTATGGTTAAAGAGTCATTACATAAAATTGAAAACTGTCAGACTGAAAAACCCATGCACAAGTTTAATAATTATAACTAAGTCCAAATGATAAAATAAGTAATTTGGGAAGAACAGTAAGATGTGGTACTCTTTTACCATAGCATATCATATATTTATATGTATATATGCATTCATTTCACATTTAAAAAAAAATCCTGTATCAAATTAATTTACCCGTTTCTGACATTAATATTTATGTATAATTGCAAGTCCTGAAAAAGGTAATACACTTTTTACCTAACTGTTGGCAATTTGATGTAGTTTTCATTCCAAGCCACGTGACCGACATCCACATACAACAATTATTTAGTTCTAACAGAAATAATCACCAAGAATATTCAACAATTTTATGATAAGAGAAAGAATGAAATTTGTATAACTTTAGTCGAAACTCATCGATAATAAAGTCAGTGTAGCGGTGGTTAGATTCTCCTTGTGAAACACTGATTCAAAGAATAAATCCGAATTAGGTCAAGTGTACTAACCACTCAATCAAATGCTCAAGTTGAATTTGGATTGATTACACCTTCAAAGTTTCAGTATTCAATAAATCTTGAGTCCCAGAAACATTTGATGCATATAACACCAATTCAAATTTAACAGCAGGTTTGATTCTGTATCAATTAAAGTTATAGAAAAAACATAAACACATTTTAGAAAACATAAATGAAAAAGAATTTTGATCTCATTAATATACAAGTAGCTAAAAAAATACATTAAAAAATGTTAATAATATCGTTTTAGTTAGTGATAGACAAAAAAAAGTATGACTGATAATGAAACTCAATAAACTTTTGACCACTTAAATGTACTCGTATAGACTTTATGACAGACAACGGAGGACATTAATAAACAACCGTCACTCAGGGGCTGCGTAAACTAAGCAGATTTCCCACGTGAAGCTATAGAATAGAGAAATCTCTATACGAGAGCTGAACAGTTAGGGCCGAACTACCTTTTGGCGGGAAACGTTCGTTATCGGCCCACATTTAATAAAAATGCAAATATCTCGGTTAATATTGAAGATACAGAATAAATGTATAGAACATTATTTATAGTAAATTTAATTTGCAATAAGATTGGTTCTATACAATTTTATGATCTGACGTATGGTAACTGAGATATTTCGAATTTTCAAAAAACCTCCTGTCTAAACCCCCTCCTCCCCCTGGTCCGATTTCAACCGTTAACGAATTTGATCTTTCTTTTTACATAAAACGACTAAATATCGAGTTTGGTAACGATTAAACAATAATTGCGACCGCTAGAGCGGTAACAGACAAATATATATATACAGTTTTGAACGGACCTCATTTTCGTCATCTCCTGGGTAAGATCGATGGACATTTGAAGAAAAATTTTCAAAATGGCATTATGAGTACAACCTCAATAGCTGATTTCCCTTACGGGAAATCTGCTAAAAGCGGTATCTCACGCAAAATTAGTTTCGCTGCGTAGAATTAGCAGATGTATGGAACAACAATTAAAGTGGATCAATAGTTTAATAACATGATTGGTTCAATAACATTTTACGATCCCAAACATATCAACAGAAATATTTTGACTATTCCAACACTGATTTTAGCTAGGATGATCATTTTGACTGTAACGGTTAAATATCGAGTATGATATAGATCAAATTAACATTTTGGAGTTAAACTCTTAATTGGTGGTGATCTCACAAAGTAATAGTTGAATGAAAACCATTTTTGATATTAACCCTTGGAATGAAGTATTTCATGATATAACAGCTGATTGTTAAAATGACATGAGTAGGAGTGGGGGTTGATATCGGAATATTAAGTGTTAAGGAAATCCTCCTCTAAACCCCCGCCCCGTTTCACTAGTCGATTTCATCCATTAAGGAACTTGATGTCTAGTTTCACATAAAACGTTTTAATATCTAGTTTGGTAATAACCAAGCTTTGTATTTTTTTCTGTTTTAAATAGTTTCATTTTATTTATTGTATAACAATAAAAAATGATTATGTATCAAGTACATGTTATGTACAAATGATGAGTGGAACGTGTGGCAAATAAACTTCCTTCCTGTAGGGCTACTTCAAGAAGGAAATAAATAAAAAATATTCGTATTCTGAACCTAATATTTTTATGAGTTCTTTTTTTTTCATGGTAAGAGTCCCCTATAAAAACATTTTTTTCGCTCAAATTTTATTTATACTGCCATACATGTTTCGTGGCTTATATACCGCTTCTTCAGGGGCTATCCATTTCTGAAGTTCTCGTCTCACTCTTACGTCCGTTGCATCGGTCCTCTATATCCTAAATATTTGTTCGCGTTTTAGATCCGATTCATAATAACACGGATATTTCACTTCCTACAACTGGTCCGATTGCAAACGTTAACAAACTTAATATTTATTTTTAAATATAACGATTATATATCGAGTTTGGTAACGATATGACAAATATTGCGACCGCTAGAGTGGTACCAGACAAATATATATATATATATATATATATATATATATATATATATATATCATTTCCTGGGCAAGATCGATAGACATATGAGGACATTTTTCGAAAATCGCGTCATACACATGAACTTAATAGCTGATTTCCCTTAAGGTAAATTTGGTAATAGTTATTCTGAACGGAGCTTGGCCAGCTATGAAACCACAATAATTGTTCGAACACAGCTATTACTTTGTGACTTTCTTAAAATTTTCAGAGTTGAGCTGAGCAATCATAATTCATCGAAATATCAATTTCATTTTTTTATTTTATTATTTCTGTTTCATTATAATTTTTTTCCATATTTCATTATTGTTATTTATAGTTATCAATTTTTAATTTTATTTCACTTCTTACAGTCACTTCTTTATAATACTTTTCTTTTTTAATTTGTTGTCGCTGTTTAGACAAAGGAAAAGAAATACAGATACTTGTATACCATGTTGGAGCACGAGAAATGAAATTCCTATACTCCATGGGTACTGCAATATATAAAACATTATTTTATTATTTGGTTTGTGCCCCACAGCGATGGTGATTGGAATAATTTGAATAACATATTTACTCCTTCATGCACTTACCTTACTACTTTATTTTTATATTATGGAAAATATTATTTAATATCTCATTCTTTTTCATATCCGTGCTTTATAAAGAATATAATAAAAGTTAACCCTTTTAAATCTTTTTAAGTATGCTGTAGACCTATTCTATTTTGTGCTATATGGTTTTGTAAATGTTTATGTGTTTTAGATATGTTAGATTAAAAATTAAGTATCGTCTATTATCCGATTAATCAGTAGAGAATTGCTATAAATTTTAATTCGACAATCGTTTGACATTGTCACCGATGGTAAATTTCAATTAACATTTGTCCAGTCGTCAAGCTGGACAGTTGAACCTAAACCATTCAGGTATGTAATATATTGATTTGTATATTTCATTTCGGATTATATTATTATATGGTACAACTCTTTTATAATTTCGAATTGTATTACTGTATCTGAAAAGGCTTATCTTTTCCAAAGATGACACGAGTCTTGTGAAGTAATAAATTTAATCAAACGAAGATGAATATCATTGGTGATGAAACTTCAATTAAAGTTAATGTTGTCGTCTGAATGTATGAATGTCGCAATTAAAGGCTTAAAGGCTAAAAAAATATATCAAAGATATAATAAAAGTCCGTCACGTAGGGGCTGCATAACCAAGCAGATTTCGCACATGTTGGAATAACACACTACTGATATCATCTCAGCATAAATATTCTTTATCAAAAAAAAAAAAAAGTGGGCAGTCAATAAATTCTTAATTAATGATGTCATCACACCAACTATTAGCGTGTATCAATCATAATCAAGGTTCATTTATTTATGCTTGGAGTAACACGTTTCTTGTATATTCTCTTATTAGCAGATTCCCCTCAAGGGAAATCAGCCTTTGAGGTCGAACTCATGTATATATATATATATATATATATATATATATATATAGTCTGTTAACACTCTAGCAATTTTTGTTTAATCGTCAATAAACTCGGTATTTAATCGTTTTATGTAAAAAGGAAGATCAAGTTCGTTTACGGTTGAAATCGGACCAGTGGAAGGGGGTGTTTAGAGGGGGAATTTCGAAAAAACTCCGTTACTATACGTCGGATCGAAAAATTGTATAGAACCAATCTTATTGCAAATTAAATTTGCTATAAATATTCTTATATACATTTATTCTCAATCTTAAATATTAACCGACCATTTTATTAAGTGTAACGGACCAGCTATGGTCGCTAATATTCTTTCCCGCCGAAAGCTGGTTTGGCCATTTCCGTAACTGTTCGGCTCTCGTATGGAGATTTCTCTATTGTATAACTTTACATGGGAAATCTGCTTAGTTTACGCAGCCTCTGCGTGACGTGGGATGACTAAAACAGCGGGTTTACAGATGGCTAAAATAAAAAAAATACCAATATCTCGGTTAATATTTAAAATGGATAAATAACGTAAATGACAACATTTACAGAACATCAAATTGATAGCCAAAATGTTCTGATGGCGTTATGCATTAAGAGGTTTTTTTGGAATAGTAGGGGTTTAGACAGGGGCGGGGTATTCGCGGTAGCTTGTTTTCAATTTTCAGTACTCCCCACCCCACCACCTTCCACTCATCGGTTCTTTTTATTTACATGGAAATAGAGTATGTGGTGAAACCTGCACGTGGGAAATCTGCATAGTTTACGCAGCCTATGCATGACGCACTTTGTAGCAGATTTTCCTTAAGGGGAATCTGCTATTGAGGTCGTACTAATGACGTGATTTTCGAACAATTTCTTCAATTGTGCATCGATCCTACACAAAAATGAGGGCTGTTCAAAACGATATGTATTTCTGTTAACACTCTAGCGGTCGCAATTTTTGTTTACTCGTCACCAAACGCGGTATTTAATCGTTTTATGTAATAAGGAAGATAATGTTCGTTAACGGCTGAAATCAGACAAGTGGGAGGGGAGGGGTTTAGAGGGGGGAATTTCGAAAATTCAAAATATCTCCGCTACCATACGTCGGATCGAAATCATCTACATAATCAATCTTATAGGAAATTAAATGTAATAAAAATATTGTTATGTACATTTGTTCTCAATCTTGAATATTAACCGAGATATTTGCATTTTTCAGTTTTCAGCGTTCAGCAAACCCCCACGTCTACTCATTTTACATAAACAATACTCGATTATGTAATAAACCACATCATTCGTGGCTTAAATACCAAATATTGTTTTCAAGAAAAATTTATTATACGAGATACATGCAAATATGTTCTGGTAACCCCCCCCTTCTTAAGTTTCTGGGCAACTTAAATTTGACCTCAATCAATAAAATTTAAGATTGGTTGAGATTAAAATTATTCTGATTCATTATAAATTAAAGTACTAGATTTAGAAATAGTTTTCAATCAAATTAATACGTTATACTGAGAAATATTACAGTAATTGTTTTTCTTTCCGGTAAAAGGTTGGCAGAACTGATTGTTTACATTTCAGATGCTTTCCGTCGGGAGATTTCTTATTATCGTTTGTATTTATTCACTTTAAATTCACGGTGTTTTTGTGTTACCGGAATTTAGATTTATCTATTATTAAACTTCACGCGGGAAATCTGCTTAGTTTACTCAGCCCCTGCGTGACGGACTTTTTTAAATTTCATGCATCCATTTACCTTTCCTTTAATGGTATGTTTGTAAATGCATTGCTTATTTACACTTATTATGTGAATCAAATTAATTATATTATTAAAAATATCAGTTTACAAATTTTATTGATATTTTGGTATTTACTGTTGTATACAAGCAATTATATAGTTAAAACGTAGACATTCATTTTTGTTTTTAAAAAATACAGGAAAAAGGGCTGAGATGTAAATATTTTCTTTTAAGGGGAATGGAGCTGTTTTATTTTTTACCTGTTAAACATTTTGGTACTTTGCGTTATCTAAATTCTTTGTAAAAAAAATGCCTGAAAGGGATAAAGAACAAGGCTTTCAGATTAAAGACGCTCTAACCTTTGAGGACTAAGATGAACGAAACTTTAACTGAAGAGCTCTAAGACTCGTTTTTCTTTAATAAGAAGGTATCTTGTTCAAAGTCTAATTTTAAACTCCCGTTTAAGCTGGAGAATCAATGAAATTCACTGAACTGCCTCTTTAAAGTTTCAAACTATATTAACAAAAGGGCCTTAGACAAGTAAAAGATAACTAGTTGCAATAATTAATTACATGTTTCATCTAATAGACTTTTCAGACCCTGGGGTAGCTCCAATTAAGCTAACTACTGCCTTTTGTATCAGGACCTGGGACATAAACAGAGATTTACCGGAAATTCTCATGTTGACAATATTCTCTAATATCATTAACTCTTGTTATGACGAAATGTAACTTAAGTTACTTCAACTACTTATAATAATATGAAAAAGTCCGTCACGCAGGGGCTGAGTAAATTAAGCAGATTTCCCATGCGAAGGTTTACAAAAGATATATACACATACAAGTTACACTACCGTGAATGCTCAGTAAATTTACAATACAAGTTACTAATCTGTACAATGGAAAGTGGCTAAATCGAAAACTAATAGGCCATCCAGCATAGATAGACCGGAGAGAAAAACAATTAATGAAATATATCTGAATATAACATATTACTTTTATAAAAAAAAGTTACTAAAGCTAGTACTGTAATATGTAATGAATCAGAATCAGTTTTATCTTAATCACTCATATGTTAGTAATCCAAAAACAAAAGAAGGGGGGGGGGTCAACAGAACGTATTTGCATATATCTCACAAAGTAAAGGTTAAATGAAAACAATATTTGGTATTTAGGTATCGAATAATATGGTTTATTAGCAGATTTCCCTTAAGGGAAATCAGCTATTGAGGTTGTATTCAAGACGGAATTTTCGAAATTTTTCTTCAAATGTCCATCGATCCTACCTAGTAGATGACGAAAATGAGGTCCGTTCAAAACTGTATATATATTTGTCAGTTACCGCTCTAGCGGTCGCAATTTTTGTTTGATCGTTACCAAACTCCATATTTAGTCGTTTTATGTAAAAAGAAAGATCAAGTTCTTTAACGGCTGAAATCGGACCAGTGGAAGGGGGGATTTAGAAGGGAGGAGTTTCGAAAATTCGAAATATCTCCGTTACTATACGTCGGATCGAATAATTGTATAGAACCAATCTTATTGCAAATTAAATTTACTATAAATATTGTTGTATACGTTTATTCTCTATCTCTAATATTAACCGAGATATTTGCATTTTTATTAAATCTGGGCGGCTAACGGACGGGTGACTTTCCCGCCAAAAGCTAGTTCGGCCGTTTCCTTAACTGCTCGACTCTCGTGAAATTTCTCTATTGTAAAACATCACGTGGGAAAGCTGCTTAGTTTACGCCCCGTGACGGAACTTTTATATATAGCTCTCAAAATACTGTATAAGGTGTGTTACGTGGACCAACTTGTTATAGAAATGACTAATATTATAGTAGGAAGTATCATTGTTGTGGTTTTAAAAAACTCAACAAGTCGAAGCGTGCACGTTGTACACGATGAAAAGCAGTGATCTTTCCTTCGCCCCTGTTTGCGAAATGCGATTATTGTATAAATAAATAAATAAATTTCACCAGGTCCATTGATGACAATGGAGTTTTTTTTAATAATAAACTTTATTTATGATTTAATGCTTTTTCAAGTAACTTATTACCTACTTCAGTATTTTTTTAATGAATGAATAATTATATTTATTTTTTTTCAACATTTGCTTGGTTAATTCAGCCTTATCATTTTTAGGGCATGTTTGAGAGATGCCGTCAGCAAAAGTGTATATAGCACATATACCTGGTATAAAACATTGCTGAGGTCGTACTCACGACGGCGATTTTTCAAAAATTTCATACACATATATGTCTATTAACGCTCTTATCGAACTTTTGTGTGATTGGTGCTAAACAAGATATTTAATAGTTTACTAAAAATATTGTTATATACATTTATTCAATATCTTGAAATATCCCCCCTTGCATTTTTATTAAATCTGGGCGGCTAACGGACGGGTGACTTTCCCGCCAAAAGCTAGTTCGGCCGTTTCCTTAACTGCTCGACTCTCGTGAAATTTCTCTATTGTAAAACATCACGTGGGAAAGCTGCTTAGTTTACGCAGCCCCTTATTGGACTTTTGGTTTATTTTACCTAAGATTTCGAATTGAACGAAACAGAAAAAATATCTGAGAATTATATTTTTAGCTTTCAGGAAATGGTTTTGAATAAATCAACAGTTTATTAAGGAATGTGCCTTGATCTCTCATTCCCGGATCGCAAACATTCCATTTCTCTTCCTACTTCCTTTTTCCTTGTAATACATATATTTATGGAATGAATTGATGTTTTATCAGATTATTCTTTTAAAATACTTTTGACTTTAGTCTTTTTATCCCTTCCTACGAATTTTTCTCGAATTAAGATAAATATTTTGAATTTGAATTCCTCTTAGAAATTACTCTCTCTTGTTGCTATTGGCGTATATAGGTAATATAAACATATTTGTGTGTAACGTTTCATTTGAAATGGAGATAGAAAAATATAGTTTTCAAGTGCCTAATCTAATGTCAGTTTTTTTTTTTATTTATGACCTTTTTCTTTGAGTCATACCTATGATTGGCTTAGTTCAGTTTCCAGTATCTGAAAAATGGTTCCTAAAAGAAATAAAATAATAAAAGCCTTTCTGGTTTGGGACAAAAGGCCAGAGCAAACGCTTTAGCTGTAACTTCGTGCAAGCGACATTCGTCAGTAATGAACGCCTGTGGCCTTGAAGACAAGTAAAAACTTTTGGAATCTAGAAGACACACAGAATGATGGATTATGTACTTGAAGACTTAAGGAGATGAGCGTTTTGACACGGAAGATAACTTGCGGAAGCTAGTACATGAGATTGCAGGAAACCAGACAGATTAGCTCCAATAGGGAATAAGGTTGGTTAAAGCTGCCTACTTTGTTGAAAATAAACCACACATACATTACTGAGTTTGCTGGGGATACCACTCTAATACCATTAAAAAGTTAGGGCTTAACAAGGCCATTTATTTTTATTAAACACTTCCCCAACCAGCCGAGTTTCGTTTCTAAATGCTATTTTTTGTGAGGCTTAAACCTGTCTATTTTTTTCAAATAAAAGATTTGAAATGCTTATGAAATTAAAACAGACCTTACCTTTCGTTGACCGTTGTCTGGGCACAAGAATATTCTTACGGAGATCAATATTAGCATTACCTGCAAAAGGATGGCAAACATTACTTAAAAATAAAATATATTTTAGAGACATTTGGATAAAGGGAGGTTAACTTAGCTGAAAAGTTCTCATTGGTTTCTTAACTTAACCATAGTATACTCATAAATTCAAAATCAAGACATTTTATTGTAAAGAAATTTGAACAGTTGTCCCCAAACTTTCATCTTAGTAAAATAAAAAAGTAAAATAACCTCATAGTTACAAAAATATATTTTTATCCTTGTGCCCTAGCGCTACAGAGTTAATATTTAATGGCTCTTAGCGAGCCGTTCTGATTGATGAAAATTGCGGTGGAAACTGAAATAAATGTCTTTAACAACGTTAGTTACTAGGAAATAAGGAAGGAAAGCAATATCACTCGTAGGTACAGGGTCATCTATATATGTTTGTCTGTATGTCCTTTATAGAATCGTAAACGGCTGAACCAAATTTTATGAAACTTGGTATGTGTATTACTACTAAACAAGTTAGGTTTCTGGCTATATTAATATTCTCTGAGACGAACAGGAGTGGGGGTTATAAGCGAGGCCTGAAATTAAAAATAGAGATATTTCATCTCCTATTGGTTTTTCGGCAAATATGCACTTGACAAATGTTGTCTATTTTGTTATTTAGAGTAACTTTGTAATGTACTCTTTGGCGTATACCGAAGTATAAATGAGTTGTACGGTAAAAGCAACAGTGGGAGTCAACAATTTTATATGGCACAAAAGGCTCAACCGAATTAAACGAAACTGCGTATGTGATTTGGTATTAACACCTCCCTGATTATAAGTTATATTAAAATTTCGAGGTACGAAGAGGAGTGGGGTTGTAAGGGAGTTCTGAAATGAAAAATAGCAATATTTCGTTTCCTATTGTTTTTTCGGCCATTATGCACATAACAAAAGTTGTTTATTTTGTTATTTAAAGTAACATTTGATATATAGGCTCTTTCCATATAACGAAGTATAAATGAGGTATACACGAAAAACTATAGAAGAGGTTAACAATGTTAAGGGTCTCGAAAGACTAAATCAAAATCAACGAAACTCCGTATTTTTGACAATGATAATATGATAATCTATGATCATGGTATATATAAAAAAATACATGCACAGGAAACGGGGAATATAAAAATATTGTGTATTTTGTAGATTTTAACACATAACAAATACATTTATTATTAACATATCCCCAGCACTGTGGTCTCGGTAGTAAATCCTAAGAATTGAGACGCGAAAATGTAAAAATATTGTGCAAAGTAAAGCCCCCAAAAAAACTATCATCAAATGATTACCCAGGCGAAGCCCAGTACCTTAGCTAGTATTTTATAAAAATACCTTAATTCACGTTATTAAATTCTACATTTTTCACGTTCTTGAGTTCAACGCCTCATCAGGAATATAATCTTTAAACCTAAAACCAAAGTCAGCTTATGACCAAGAGATACATCCTTTCTCTAGACCTGCTTCATTTCGTCGGGACTTGAATGACAGTTACCCTCAAAGGGGGCATTACGACAATAATTTGCAAAACTACAATTATCAGCCATTCAATTCCTATTAATCACTCACCAATCAGGCTCTAATTAGTTAATCAATCACTATCCAAACAGCGCTTTAACTCACAAGTTTAACTCCAAACCCATCCCGTAAAACGCTCTCTTTGCCCGTAGGTCTCGTGACAAATCCATTCTGGAGTAAGAAACCATCCAGAGATGATCTACGAGGAGATTTGATCCGATTTACGCCTTCCGTATTCGGTGTATCACGCGTATCTTCTCTCTTGCTTTGTGTGAATCCAGCTTCCTAACGTTAGAACTCAGATTGGTTATAAGAACACCAGGGAAGAAATATCTGCTCATCAAACTTCCTTGCATATTGTGGGAGCTGCTGAAACTCTTCCTTCTACCTTCTGGGATTTCAACCTCTTGAGAATCCTGGCTGGAATTTTCTGGAGAGTGGTGAGATTTCAAATTCCTATTTAAATCTCTCCCTTTATCCATATTTCATTCATCTCTCAACTCATTCAGACCCTTTCTTGGTGTAGAGGTAACACTACTCTATTATAATAATTTCCTTTTGTTTAAATTTATTCATTCGTTCATTTCTCTCGTTACCTGAAATCACCAGACCTCATATGTTATAAAGTTATTCATTGTTCCTTATTTATTTATTAATTCCCTTTATTTTTATTTCACCCATAGGGAGCACATTATTTAATCATTTATTCCACAGACAATACCCGAAGAGACCAAAGTGATTTTAGCTTGCTGTTAATTTTAACTTTTACTAAAGCAATTTTAATTTCCCTTAGGGGATTTAAATGTCCACTGATCCTACCCGATGTTTCATTATAAAAGAAAGATCAAATTCGTTTATGGCTGAAATCCAATTAGTGAGAAAAGGGGGGTGGGAGGATTTCGGAAATTCTTAACAGCTCCGTTATTATGCATCGGACCGAAAAAGAGAATAGAACCAATCTTATTGCAAATGTAATGTTCTATAAATGTTGTTATTTACGTTTTTTTGTTGTCTTGATTATAAACCGAGATATTTGCATTAATTTTAGTTTTTAGTCCTCAGTAAACCCCATCTCCTTCTTATGGCATATTAAAAATTAGCTGTTATATTATGAAGCGCGCTATTTGAAGCATAAATATTACGCACCTCAGCTTTGCTCTGTGCCAGAATATATGAGTTATGGATAATTGAACTTGTTTAAAGTACTTTTTCATATTTACTTAAATTGATTTCGACAGAAAATAAAGTTCAACCCATGGAGAAGGAAGATTTATATAAGCTTCGTGAAGTTACGCCCGAGACTCTATTTTTACATACTCAGTATTAATTATTATTTAGCCCGTTTCTTTCCCAGGGTCCGAATTACCCACGAATATTTATTATCTGCCGTTTTTCAGTACCTATATTGTATAACGAATGCCTCGCTAACACTTTCTCTGTACACAATACATAATTCCACTCGGCTTGTAAAATCCGGGCTTAAGTTCTATAAATGGTAATTCGAACGGAAGGCGCGATGCCTGAGGGTTGTTGGGAGTAACTTTCCACCAGTCTCCAATATTTATCTTAACCTCTGCCTCCTATATTAGCTTTGCCTCCAAATAAGTTCTCCCTCTGAATCCTAACGCATAACGCTATCCCACCCCCAACCCCCATATTCCTTTCACCTCTCACATGTTTGCTCTCTTATAAGCCATCTTAAGTCTGGCTAATGTCAATCTTGATTTAAAAGTCCCTGAGTATTTGTTTATATTACTCAGTTTACCAGAACTTCGGGTCAGTCAATATGTATTTATTTTTCAGTTATCCGTGGGACGTATTTGGAATTTCTGATACATCCCAAATTCGTCTAGTACCGAGCAAACATCCTTTAATGTTCTCACATATACTTTTCTTTTTTCTGTGTAAATTATAGCTCATTTCTGACAAGGAAATGCGGCGATTTTCGGAAAATGAATTCAAGTGCCCATCTATTCTAGCCAGAAGACGAAAAATTCCGTCCCGCCGTTATGCGTTAACTCGGCAGATTTTTCGCTTCCGTCACGTATTTGCATTTATCTCAAAACGTAAAAGTTATATGACAACAAAATTTTGCACTTAGGCTACAAATAATGTGCTTCATAATATAACGGCTTATTGCTAGTAGGAGACGGGGTTCACTGAGGACCGATAACTAAAAAATGAAAATATTTCGTGAAAAAACGCACATTAAATCATTTATACTACATTACATTTACAATACGATTGATTTTAAACAATTTTTCGATCCGACTCATAATAAGGGGGATATTAAGAATTTAAGAAATTTTCTTTCACTAACCCCCCCCCCTCTCCGCTGTGCGACTTCAGCTATTAACGAACTTGATCTTTAATTTTGTAAGAAACGCTTAAATATCGAGTTTGGTAACGATAAAATACAAAATGTGGCCGATAGAGCGGTGATCGACTCTCTCTCTCTCTCTCTCTCTCTCTCTCTCTCTATATATATATATATATATATATATATATATATATATATATATATATATAGGAAAATATAATTTTGAACAGACCTCATTTTTGTCATTTTCGAGGTTCGATGGACATTTGTAGAACATCGCGAAACAATTCTCGTTTTACTGTTACCAAACTGAAAAATAAACTTTATATGTAAAAATAAAAATCAAGTTTATTGATTCACTGAAATCAGATGGGGAGAGGGGGAGGGCTGAGGGAAATTTCGAAAATCAAAATATTTCCGTAATTATACGTAAGATCGAAAAATTATATAGAACCAATCGTACTGCAAATCTAGTACTCTGTAAATGTTTCATATAAATTTATCTCTGAAAATAAAGAACATATCTGCATTTTTGAGTATTAGGCGATCAAGAAACCACCACTCCTGCTCATATCATATCAATAGTTAGCTGTCATGAAACTCTTCATTCCAAGGTTAAATACCAAATATGGTTCTGATTGAACTTTTATTTTGAGTAATGAGATACATGTTTGGACTGGTGTCATTAGAACGATGATATTGGTATACCAGATTCATATGATACAATTTTAAATGAAGTGCAACAAAACATTTTATTAACTTACTTTCATGGAAATGCTAGTAGTTAAGTGACACCCAGATATTATTTTATTTTCCTACTATGTGCCTCCACAGTTAAGTGGTAGATATCTTAAGAATCATTAAAAACATTAAGAGTATGAATACATTTTGAATACTTGATAACATGTGTATGTAGAGTTTCCGGGAAATATATCTACTCACCTGGCGAACAATGGAAAGGAAAAGTCTTTTCCAGGAATAGGAAAAACCACAAAAAGAACAGTTATTATCCCCCACCATGTCACTTATGTTTTTCCAAGGGTCTGGAAGTACTCATTCAACTAACGTGTGTTAAAACACTGCTTTTCCCCTTGTTTCTTTTTTTCCTTATTACAACATCACTTAGATTTTAATGAAATAATTAAAAGCCCTTTGTGCAGGAAATGCCGAGTACTTTTTCGACCGACTAGCATTTACTTCTGATTCCATTGGCTTTGTGAGGCAAATGAATATGAGATCAGGTGCTTCTGTTTCATTCTTCTACCAGGAAACAGGACACTGGCGGTTTTTAATGAGCTCTTCATATTCGCTGCGAACTCAGTAATTAGCAAGATCTTCCTTGATACAATTGTGGGTTGTATTGTTTAGTGACATTCGTTGTTTGAGTGCATATATGTTGAAACCTGCAATTGGATAGGGTGCTGAATCATTCTGTGGTCGGATGCACCTTCATATACACAGATTAGAAAATGAAAAGTGCTAATGCATTGAAATATTTGGTGGTCAGGTGCACTATACCGTCCGATATACACAGGACGTAAGCTGGAATATGTTACCGTACCAAAAACGTTTATTGTTCGGATCCACATTCACATCAACAAGTTGGAACCTGCAATGCACAGGAATGCTGATACTTTCAAGTTTGGATGTGCCTTCATATACACAGATTGGAAACTGCAATGTGCTAATGCAGGGGTCTCCAAACTACGGCCCGGGGGCCACATCCGGCCCGCGGAGAGCTAGCATACTTGAAAACTCCATTTAGAGAACATATTTCTTGTAGCAAATTAAATTTAGTTTACTGAAGTATTCTAATTTTATGTTGAATAATTATTAATATGACATCTACATTGATATGGTCATGGGCTAACTACTCATAACATTGTTGTAGGCTTATTGTTATTGTTTTTGTGATAATTTGGTTAAAGAAACACAGAATTGTAATGAATAAAGACATGTATAATATGCAGAAAATTTAACTTCAGTATATAATAACTAACAAATTATCATTCATTATGGAAATGAATCCAACTAACATTTTAAATAAAAACATAACTTATAACAAGCATAATGACATATGAAATACTAATGAGATTTATGTACTTAATTGGGATTTCCCACTAACAATAGTTTGTAGTTGTGGACTAATATTACTTGTACCAATTATTAAATGATATATAAGATGCTCATCAGTTAATTTAGATCTGTAAACATTTTTTGTATACCTCATTTTGGAGAAGGTCTTCTCACACAAATAAGTAGTACCAAAAACAGAAAACAGCCCACGAGCAAATTTATGCAAATTATCAAATTGTGTCAGTGGGAGACTCGTTATAAAATTCCCAACAAAAGATGAGTTTTGAATATTTGTTTCTTAATTATAATCACTTGCAGCTGTAAGATCAATATTTCCATTTGAAGTTTCGGGGGTAGGGTTTCTATTGTCAGATATCAAAAGGATTCCTGAAAATATCTTAATTTGATTCGCAATGGCAATCAAAGTCCGAGAAACGAGGTATCAAAATTTATTTTTCAAAGCACTCAAGAGTTTCGATTGCAAAATCGATAGGAACTTAGTCTAAAGGATGTGGCTGAAATATTTCACATGTTGTAAAATGTGAAAAACAAATTTTACTTCGTAGTTGTGATTGAAAAACAGTATCAATTTCTTTCAGGAATGATTTTGATATTAGTGTTATAAAATCAGAAAGATACAGGTTTTTCCTCCTTGCAATCTCAAATTCATGTTTTCGTTCACATGTTTTGTTAATCAATATGCAGTGTTTACCGTTTTTGCGGACTTTAGTCCGAATTGCAGCCTTTTTTAAAACGTTGCATACTTTTTTCGGACTTTTTTTTTATCAGTGGTGCTATTTCACTTTTTACCACCGGCAACAATGATAATATGGTTTTGGCCCTCGGAACTTACTGTAGTAATCAGTATGGCCTTGAGGCTGGAAAGTTTGGAGACCCCTGTGCTAATGTATTGAAATACTGTATCCAATTACCGAAATTTTCAGTGCTCTAGCATATGTTAGGCTCAAATCTCTGAATATTAAGGTGTAATCAACCACCAAATATTTCAACAAATGTATACTTTTCAGGTTATGATCTGCAAATAAGATGTATGTGACGGTGGGTAGAGAGTCAGAGTGATCCTTTCCTAGCCCAGTCCGTCTCACCATAGGGTGGTGTATAGAAAAATAAGTAAAAAATATATATATATATATATATATATATATATATATATATATATATATATGTTATGTATAAAAAAAATGCCGGGTTATTGATAAACATTGAATTAAATTGTACTTATTTCCAAAAAAAAGACCGTCACGCAGGGGCTGCGTAAACTAAGCAGATTTCCCTCGTGAAGTTTAGTAATAAATAAATAGATAGATAAATATGCATACTTGCTAACACAACAACACCGTGAATAAATACCACAACGTGTGCAAATAAAGGTTTCATCCAAATTTTCAATAAACCTGCCGACAGGAAGCGTTAGGTTAAAAATGTTAAACAAACGGGGTCCGGCCTGCCCTCAGACCGGAAAGAAAAAACATTACCTGAAATATATCTTGAATATAAACACATTCATTTTATTGAGAACTATTTACTATATCTACTAGTGTTAATTTATAATGAGTAAGAATAATTTTTTATCTCAATCAATGAAATTTTAGTAGTCCAAAACTTTTAAGAAGGGGGGGGGGGTCATCAGGGCATATTTGCATGTATCTCGTTATATATAAAGGTCTCTATGAATACAATTTTTTGGTATTTAAACTTCCAATAATGGTGATTTATTATTGTAGGCAGAGTATTGTTTACGTAACATGAATAGAAGTGGCGGTTTTGCTGAATACTATATCAAAATGCAAATATTCTCGGTTAATATTCAAGATAGAGAAAAAAACGTATATCTAACAATATTTATAGTAAATTTAATTTGCAATAAGATTGGTTCTGTAACAATTTTTTTTTCCGATCCGCCGTTAGTAACGGAGATATTTTGAATTTTCGAAAATCCTCCCCTCTTAACCCCCCTCCCCACTGGTACGATTCAGCCGTTAAAACGAACTTGAATCTTTCCTTTTTACATAAAAACGACTAAATATAACGAGTAGTGTCATAATATATTATATATATTATATATATATATATTATTAATATATATAATTTATATAGTTTTGAACGGACCTCATTTTCGTCATCTCCTGGGTAGGATCGATGGACATTTGAAGAAATTTTTTCGAATACGCGTCATTGATTCTCTATATCTTGAATATGAACCGAAGGATATTTGCTATTTTTTATTAAATCGGGGAGCCTTCGGACGAGAGTGACTTTCCCGCCAAAAGCTAGTTCGGCCGTTTCCTTCACTGGCTCGGCTCTCGTGAAATTTCTCTATTGTAAAACTTCTCCTGGGAAATCTGCTTAGTTTACGCTGCCCCTGCGTGACGGACTTTTTTACATTAATGTGTTGGCTACAACAATGTATCTGATCACCGAAAGTTTCTGGACACTAGCATATTGTTGGTACCAACATCTTCTTGGTTTGTCCTACCACTAAAATTTCATTACATCATGAGACATGTTTGCAGCTCGTCTCATGTGGTCAGCAAAATATTCGTTTGATCAAACTCGTAATTGAGGCGGTCTACGTAAAAAGGGATTATAAGCAAAACTCTTGTTTTGAGAAAACATCAAATGAATATTTCATTGTTGTCTCCTGTTGTCATACTAATTATAATTCCTGTAATATTAATAGATATTGTTATTTACACCTATTAAAAAATATTCAACAATTAAAAAAAAACAATTCAGAAACTGGTGTTTTTTGTAATAATTTAAAAAAACATAAGTTTACTTTATACACCCTTTTTAGCCAGATTACATCTCCTTATAAAAAACCGATATTAAAAAGAATAGAAATTAAATAAGTATAACGTAATTTATTTGTTACAATAATAAATATATAACATTTTAAACAGGGAAAAACATCAAAATTGAAAAGATTTTTTTTCAAGTATTTGACAAATTAACATTGAAAAAAACATAAAACAAACATCTTCTACCTGAGTAAACTCAGTTTGCTGTTTGTTTTGAAATCAGTACAAAATCTCTCTTTATCAAACTTTGAGAAATTCATATTTTCCAATACCGACCACATCATCTTCAGACCCACGATATAAGACTTTTAACCCTTTTTATTTAATTTGGTTTACTGTGGGTAAGGACAAACCTTTGAGTTCGCAAACGTTGTGAAAATCTCCAATTCGGATTAGTAGGCCGCCAATAAACTGAAACACTTCAAACTGTCCTGGTTTGCCTGCACTCTACCATTGACTGTTAATCCTTGAACATGTTCTTATAGCGTTTTTAATTTGGAGCATGCAGTTGTCAAAGGTTATAACAGGTTATTTTTATGAGTTACAATAATGGCTTTCCATCATGTGGAAATTCGACTTAAGATGATCACCATTAGCCGGAAAAAACATTTTCAGAAATACTACGAGGTCTTTTATTATGAGAACCTCGCTTTTCCTTCAAAAAGATTCATTTTTCTAAAAAGTTTGCTCTAAATAATACGACAAACGTATCGTTTCTGTGATATTTGAAAATAAATTAAGTATAAACCTTCTACAAACTGATAGCTTATTTCCACCAACAAAAATTGCGTTAGTTCATATAAATTTTTCTCTTGGTCTTTTCAAGTTAAAACACTTTGTTTCCTTAGGGCCTTCCAACTTTTCCAAACAACGAGCCAAATAAGTGTCCTTGGAAGGCTTTTTAGATTGGACCGCAATTTAAAAGCTGCATTATGCTTCAACCTGGTTTTACAAAAGGTACATCTTTTCATAGCATTTACTACTACAGCAGCATCAATGACAGAATGAAACTTTGGCACTTACACCTTTAAACCCTTGGACGGTTTTTAGCCTAGGCCCATTGATGTTTGTTTTTCTGTTTGTTATTATTTTCCTTTTTCTTTTCTTCTTAATTTGGAAGCCCATTGGATGTTTGTTTTTCTGTTTGTTTATTATTTTCCTGTTCTTTTCTTCTTAATTTGAACCTTTTCACGTTTTCACTGATGAACTCATTATTCAGTCTTAATAAGCGGCATCCAAAAACATAACTATAACTCACATAGTAACATAACCACTAACCCCAAGTCACGGCCTGGACGTGAAAACCAGCAGATATTACCCCACAAAAACAACGTCATTTTCAAGATATTGCGATGAAACTTGCACCACAGAACTCTATATGAAATGGCGGATTGAATAAAGCGTTCTGCGTAAAAAGGGCTGATGAGCCCATACGCCCTTTTTACGTTGACCGCCTCAATTCATGTCGGTGGCTCTGTTCAAGTGCTCAGAGTTGGTTTTTAATGTAGTGTTGTTCGTCATTAGTACTCTCAGCTTCTCAGTCTTGAATTTGTGATTATATATACATATTCTCAATTTATATGAGCAGATATAAGTTGAAACGTGCTGTAAGTAAAAATAATGTTTACGTATCAGCTGAAGAATACAACTGTTTCACCATGTAGTCTTTAGAAACACAGCGGCCGCGTACAACTCTTGTTACTCCAGGGCTAAACTAAAGGCTGAGAGAATTTCTGGAATTGTTATTCCAGTCAGTGGTTGAGAGAAAGCCCTGCCTTCTACACTCTGGCCCAAATCGTGAGGTAAAATACGGGTCAGACCGACATCTTGATGCTCCCACTTCTGTTTCTATACACGCTTTTTGATTGGTCACTCTTTCATGACCACACGCCCCAGGGATGGTCTACGCCCTCAGACTCTAAACTACCAGCTGTAAACAATATTAGCAGATTTCCCTTAATGTTGTACTCATGTCGTGACTTTAGAAAGATTTCCTCAAATGTCCATTGCTCCTAACTAGGAGGTGAACGAAATAAGGGCTGATCAAAATTATATATTAATACTTGTACTGATCTAACTGCCGCAATTTTTGTCGTATCACTACCAAACTCGACAAACAAGTGTTTTATGTTAACCTAGAGATTGAGTTCGGTAAAGGGTGAAATCGGACTAGGGGGAGGGTTGGCTTTTAGAAAAAGGAAATTCGAAAATTTGAAATATCTCCGTTCGTATAAGTCAGGTAGAAAAATAGTGTTCAGTCGTCATTTGAATTTGAATTTCCCGCGCTCGCTGAGTTCACAAACTCCCCACACACATGCAGATCACCAAGGATGTGGCCTACAGCGGAAACTGCGTTGCAGCTCAAGAAGGCATCCGCTAGTTACAAAGATACAGTTCAGTGGGGCTTTGACGCTCTCAGAGGTCGTTTCTACGGCCAGTGGGGCTTTGCCCTCTCAGGGGTCGTTTCTCCGCTACAGTAAAGTGTGTACACCGCTTCATAGATAACTGCTCAGTTGGCCTCTCCACTGACGGTTCTACTGCCACAGTTATAGTCAATCTTTCATCACTCGCAACGCTACCATCATATACGGATCACCGCAATCAGCTAGACGACAGAATCTTTTAGGGAACACAGAAAATAACACCGGAAGAAGTCTCCACTTCAAGGAAAGTATATGTTTCCCGCAGGTACCTACTTCTAATAATGCTAGCATTATCTAGCAAATTATTAAATGAGTACTCACAATATAAGACCGATCGATCATTCTATTGTATATATATTATTGGCTTGCCGCTAAATTATTTTATAAAGTTAAGTTTACTTTTGTTTCTTTTTCAACCTATATATCTATAAAGTGTATTATATGTTGCTTAATTAATTCAATATAGTTGATTCTTTGGAGAACTCAAATAGTGACTTGTATTATTTCCCCGCATCTTTCCAGAGTAATAGTAAATATTTCAGTCTAATGCTCTCTTATTCTTCCCTTTAAAAAGCTTCCAGCCTTTACAAATAGTATATAACCAATCTTATTGGAACATGAATTCTCTATAAATTTTGTTATATAAGTATTTCATCAATCATGAATATTAAGTACAATAAGCATAATACTGTAAGCCTTTAAGTAAACCCTCACTCCTACTCATGTCGTTAATATACTGAGAACCAAAAAGTCCGTCACGCAGGGGCTGCGTGAACTAGCAGATTTCCAACGTGTTTCGATATGATCCAAAAATTTCGATATGAAAAATAATTCGTAATTATACAACAAATAATGTGCTTCGAAATGTAACAGCTCATTGTTAATACGAAATGAGCAGGAAACTATAAAATGTAATTATCTTGTTTAATAATCAATATAGTGAAAAAATGCACATAACATTATTTATAGAAAATGACGTTTGTAATAAGATTGGTTCTATACAATTTTTCGATCCGACGCATAATAATGGATATATTAAGAAATATGAAATTCTCCCCAGTAAACCTCCCCACCCCACTGGTTGGATTTCAGCCATTAACGAACTTGATCTTTCTTTTCACATAAAACGCGTATACGAGTATATCGAGTTTGGTAACGATAAGACAAAGATTGTGACTGCTAGAGCGGTAACCCCCGGAATTCATCATTTGATGCTGAATGGTGAACAGGTATTTTTTTCTGGCAAAGGCTTTAACTGTTGCATTGCACAAAATTGGTACATTTGATTACCCTTTCCCTGAGTTTAGGTTTATACCTGTCGTTGCTGGATTTTTTTAATAATAAAATTATTTTTTTTATGTAAAGAACTTTCACATCCCCATAATGTCCCATATTTCCCGCCCTCCTTGCATTATGTTTAATACCTGTCGTTATGTCCTGTGGATTTTTTAATAATAAAATTAATTTTTTATGTAAGAATCACAGTCCTCCCATATTGTCAAATTTCCCGCCCTCCTGTGTCATTTATTCATAGCTATGATGGTATATGAAGTTCAAAATATTATCCATAGAGTTTTGAATTAATAATTATTTTAAAACACATACCGGAGTTTTTTATAGTTCGGGTGGCTTTTCGGGGTGAGTCTTTTGTCCAAATATATATATTTGTCTACCGCTATACCGCATAATTTTTAGCGTAATAAACGCAATTCAACAACTTCGGTATACGAACGAAAGTGTATATTATAACCGTTACTCTAACTAAGCAAATAAACACAACTTTTGTTATCTGCATATGCATATTTGCCAAAAAAAAACCAATAGAAATGAAATATTGCAATTTTTTAATTCATGCCTCCCTTACAACCCCCACCCTGCCCATCCCTAGAACAGTTGATATGCATATGATAATTAGGGCGTCAGTGGCTGCCAAAAAAATAACCGAGTTTTAATTAGTTCGGAAATGTTCAAAATATTGCTATTTTTAAATTTCATGCCTCCCTTAAAACCCCCACTCCTGCCCATCCCTAGAACAGTTGATATGCAAAATGATAATTAGGGCGGTCAGTGCTAATACACATACCGAGTTTTTAATTAGTTCGGTTCAGTCTTTGACTGTGCCCGCTAATATTGTTTAGCTCCCGCATTATAACGGAGAAGTTTAAACACTAGCGCTATAACACAAAGTGTATATAACAAAAGTTACTCTAAATGTCTTATTACCGACATCGGACATGTGAGAATTCAAACATTGGATTGAAAGTGGCATGTGTTAGCCATTCGACGTCATCATGCCTGTGACATATAAATACATTTATCGTGGATTTATATTCAATATTTTAGTTAGTCCCTAGAAAAGGGTGGTAACCTGTAGATAACCCATCCCAATTAGACATTGTAGCAAAACGTTAACATTAATAAATAATATTGATATTAACATTCATTATTTTCACGAAGGAAATCTTCTTACTTAACTGAGCTCCCGTGATACGATCGCACATGAAAATTACGGAAATATAAAGTACCACCAATAAATATTAATCAAATAAAGACGAAACATGACTTTGAAAATTACGGAAATATAAAGTACCACCAATAAATATTAATCAAATAAAGACGAAAACATTTACTCTTACTAGGCATAACCTAATTTAAGACAAATAAATTAAACGAAAATTAATTATAATATTTTTAAACCCCAGATTTGGTTTCGACGTTCGTTTGAGGAGGTGGCTTCAGAGAGAAAATGTTTATATTTGCCCTTTCACGAGTCGGTAGCTCAAATCAAACATTTCTTATTCTAGTGGAAAATTAGAAGAACCTTGGAAGTTTCCAACATAAATAAAATAATTCCTTGAAGAAAAACTTTGATAAAGAATTTGAAGATTCTGGGAAAAATAACTTTAATTTTTTTTGAAGGAACGAACGGGCCATTGGGCCAATTTCTCCTCATGTAGAACCCAGCCACTTCATTGTAATATTTACTTGCAATCTTATTTTCATTTACAAGTTATGTCAGTTTGAAAGTCCGTCACGCAGGGGCTGCGTAAACTAAGCAGATTTCCCTCGTGAAGTTTTCCAATAGATAAATCTACAGACTGGTGACACTCCGTGAATATTAAGTGAATAAATACAAACTGTAATGAGAAATATAATATATATATATATATATATATATATATATATATATATATAATATATATATATATATATATAATTTTGAAAAGGCCTAATTTTCATTATCTCCTGGGTAGAGATTGATGACATTTGAAGAAAGTTTCGAAAATCGCGTCCATGAGTACGAGCTCTCAAAAGCGGATTTCCTTTAAAGGGATATATAATAATAAGAATTAATACATATATATATATTTATATAAATATATATATATATATATATATATATTTAGAAAAAAATAAATAAATAAAGAATTACTCTCTTGACATTTGTTTTAAACATTTAAAACATTTGTAAACGAACAATTTTAGAGCATCAATAGTTTAATAAAATCGATTCTAAAATCTTTTATGATCCGACTCATAATTACGGAGATATTTTTTTTTCGAATTCCCTTTTTATTTCTAGTCTAATTTCAGCGAAAAAGTATGATCTTAACCGATGACTGAAACGGTTCAATATCAAATAAAGTATTGATCAAAATTAATATTTTCGAGATAAGAATATAAATATTAATTGATGACATTATCGCACAACGTATTTCAATGAATAATAATAAAGGTCTCTTGAAAAGAATATTTGGTATTTAAGCATTTAACAAAGAGGTGCATGATATACGAGTTTATTGATAATATGACGTGAGTAAGAGTTGGGGTTTACTTAAGGCTGAAACATAAAAAGTCCGTCACGCAGGGGCTGCGTAAACTAAGCAGATTTCCCACTTGAAGTTATACAATAGAGAAATCTCCATACGAGAGCCGAACAGTTACGGCAAATGGCCGAAAAAGCTTTTGGCGGGAAATTCAGTCATCCTTTATCGGCCCACAATTAATAAACATGCAAATATCTCGGTTAGTATTCAAGAAAGAGAATAAATGTATAGAAAATTTTTATAGTAAATTTAATTTACAATAAAATTGGTTCTATACAATATTTCGACGCATAATAACGGAGATTTTCCAAATTTTCAAAAATTTCCCTTTTCTACACCCCCCCCCCCCTCCCACTGGTCCGATTTTAGCCATTAACGAATTTGATCTTTCTTTTAACATAAAACGATTAAATTCTGAGTTTGGTAACGATCAAACAAAAATTGTGACCGCTAGAGCGTTAACAGACAAATATATATAATTTTGAACGGACCTCATTTTCTTCATCTCCTGGGTAGGATCGATGGACATTTGAAGAAGTGAAGTCTTTTCCTTGAATTTTATTATTAACAAATCCACAGCAACGACAGGGGTAGGCCTTAAACTCTGGATAAATAAAAGTAAAGCCTTGCTAATAAAATACCTTCACCATACAGCCTCAAATGAATTCCCGGGCGAAGCCGGGTATCTGAGGTAGTATATATATATATATATATATATATAAAATTTTGAGCGGACCTCATTTTCGTTAAATCTGCTATAAGATCAAACATCGATGTTAATATTTATGATAGATAAAATGCATATATGACAACATTTATAGATATTTCGATTTTAGCAGATTTCCTTTAAGCCCTTTATTCTACTCATGTTACATAAACAATACTCTGGCATATGTTTACCACTTTATTGGAAGCTTAAATACCAAATATTGTCTTCAGGAGCCATTTATTACGAGATAGATACAAATATGTTCTGGTGACCCTCCCCCCTCGTCTTATGTTTTTGGAAGACTAAAACTCGATTAATTAAGTTAATTAATAATTAATTAATTATTCTCATTCATTATAAGTTACTGTTCTAGATATAGTATATAGTTTTCAATATAATTAATGTTATATTTTCCAGTAATTGTGTTTCTTTTCGTTGTGAGGTTTGCAGACCTGTTTATATTTTAGTCGCTTCCCGTCGAGGGGCTTCTTATTGCCTTTTGTATTTATTTACTTAATATTCACGGTGGAACATTCTACAAGTATGTAGATGTATCTATTGTTAAACTTCAAGAGGGAAATCAGCTTAGTTTACGCAGCCCATGCGTGACGGACTTTCTGTGAATATGAACGTGCATATTATAGATTCCATAGCATCCAACCAACGAATGCAACAAAATTATACCATTGACAATTGTATGGAGGAAGAGCTTGCTATTTAACAGAGTTCGCAGCGAATATAAAGACCTCATTTTAGCTAGCTCTCAGTTTCCAGGAAGCGCGATGAACCAAAAACACCTGATTATCTAATTCATTTATCTCATGAAGCCAATAAAATCAAAATTAAGAGCTAGCTGTTATAGAGCACTCGGAATTTCCTGCTCGAAGGGCTTTTAATTTTCTTAATTAAGATCTAATTGATGGCGTAAAAAGAGAAAAAGAAAACAGATAAAAAAAAACAAAAACAAACAATGTTTTAACACATGTTAGTTGAATGAGTACTTCTAGGCCTTTGAAAGAACTCTGTGTCGTAGTGAGGGGATAATGGCATGGCTTTTTGTGGTTTTCCTCTTCTTGGAAGCGAACTTTTCTTTCCACTGTTCCCCAAGAACTCCGTAAATGTATATGTACTCTTATTATTAAGTATTCGAAATTTATTATACTACTTAATAGTTTTGTTGATGATTTTTAAGTTGTCCACAACTTAACTGTGGAGCTACCACGTATATTTAGGATATTAGGTTAAAAAATAATATCTGGGCGACATTGGACTTTTTTGTACTTCTATTAAAGTAAGTCAATAATACACTTCATTTAAAACTGCTTATTTAAATGTGGACTTTTTTATGACAACCAAAACAACCTATACTATTTTCTTTTGTGAATCTCTAATAGTATATTATTTTATTTTGGGAGGTCACAACAACAGTGATATAACTCTTAAACAAAAAATAAACACCTCCCCCCCAAAAAAAAAGAAACAATAAATTAATCTACTACTATAAAAAGTCCGTCACGCAGGGGCTGCGTAAACTAAGCAGATTTCCCACGTGAAGTTTTACAATAGAGAAATCTGCATACTGGTAACACAATACCACCGTGATTAGATAATGAGAAATCTTTCAGTTAATTAAAATAAATTGCAACTGATACGTCTTCTAAATTGTAAGAATAGTTTATATTTTAATAACTCAAATTTTAGTAGTCCAAGAACTAAAGAAGGGGGGGGGCGCGGATGAATAGAACGTATTTGCATAAATCTCACAAAGGAAGGTAAGGTAAGGTTAAAAACAACAGGTTAGAAGAAGCTTCCGCCTGAGCCGAGAACAGACCGTAAAAATGCAAATATCTTGGTTAATATTCAAGATAAATAATAAATGTATATAACAATATTTATAGTAAATTTACTTTGCAATAAGATTGCTTTTATACAATTTTTCGATCCAATGCATAATAACGGAAATATTTTGAATTTTCGAAAATCCCCCCCTTCTAAGCCCCGCCTCCCTTTGGTCCGATTTCAGCCATTAACGAACTTGATCTGTATTTTTACATAAAACGGTTAAATATCGAGTTTCGTAACGATCAAACAAAAATTGCGACCGCTAGAGCGTTAACAGACAAATATATATATATATATATATATATATATATATAATTTTGAACGGACCTCATTTTCGTCATCTCCTGGGTAGGATCGATGGACATTTGAAGAAAATTTTCGAAAATCGCGTCATGAGTAGGACCTCAATAGCTGGTTTCCCCTAAGGAAAATCTGCTAAAACGGAAAAACTAAAAACATAAGAAATATAATTTATAAAAGTAAATGCAAGAAAATGAAAAATAATTAACATAATACAAGAATAATTGACCCATGTTTATAAATGTAGTCACTATACCGTGTTAGCAGATCTCTCTTTAGGAAAATCAGCTATTGAGGTCGTACTCATGTCCTGATTTTCTCAACACTCCCTCAAATGTCCGTCGATCCTACCAAGGAGATGACAAAAATGAGGTCCATTCAAAATTGTATATATATCTATATATATATATATATATATATATATATATATATATATATATATTGGTCCGTTAACGCGCTAGCGTTTTATCTCAACTCGGTCTAATGTTTTATACAAAAGTAAAGATCGAGTTCGTTAATGGCTGAAATCAGACGGGGGGGGGGAGGAGGTTTAGAGGGAGAATTTCGGAAATTCTTAATATCTCTGTTACTATATGTCGGATCGAAACTGTGTATAAAACCAATCGTACGGCAAATGCTATGTACTATAAAGGTGTTTTTGTATGTTTTTTACAACCTTTAACCCTCCGTCGGGCGCGTGATCTCTCAGATACACAGTTTCTAGAAAAATATTTGCCACTCCTCCTAGCAGAGATTGGTGGTGTAGTGCTTCGAGTTATGTGTTTTAGAGGACTCCACCTCAAGGTCAGCAGTGTCACTGTGTTTGATAGAGTCGTGTGTTTCACCTGTCATTCAGTTTAATCACCTAAATACGCCCGATCTCGTAAGTTTTTTTGAAATCTGTATTTCATAAATATATACGTCAATTAAGTTTCTCTTTATTAAATGGAATTATATAAACCAATTTTTCTATTATTTTGCTCATACACGAGCTTTCAGAAGAAGTTGTACAAGAAAATATTGTACGACGCAGTGACGCTTACCAACCGAACTAAGGACGAAACGTGAAGAGTAAAGAGGCTCATTGAACTCAAGTACAGAACAGAATAAAGAAAGTCCCTCCACTACAACGAACTAAAGAAAATGATGTGAACCAAGCAAAACTGAAAAGAAATGTAGGTTTACTCATTGAGGTTTACTCAAATTTGTTTACAACATAGTTCCATGCTTTGTCCTAATTGTAATGTGGCTCTGCAAAAGAGATAATAATTAAACTGGTATTTTTAAAAGGATTGGTACATTAAAATTTAGATGATTTTTAATAAGTCTTATCTAAAAGTGATTTAGTGCTACTTATTTTCGAATAAAGTTATATTTAGATATTTTGTTTATATTGTTCACAAACTGAAGTGAATTATGAATAATTAAGACAAGTGCATTTAAACAATTTCTTTTGATATTTGTATTTTTTAATTATATTTTAAAAATTATCGTCCAGGGTTTTAATAACAATGAATCTATAACCAACTTGATTATATTATCTACCATGATTTTTTTTATTATACTACGTGTCCATTTTGAAAATGATTTACTTCTTTCAAACAAATACTTCCTCTGTTATGATTTCTAATCACACACTGAACATTTTAGTGCAAAATATATATTAAAAAACTGTATTTCTGTAAAAACGGTTGAGGTTGTATCTCTGAGATACACGCGCCCGATGGCGGAATATTCTTGACGCGCCCGAACGAGGGTTAATATTAACTAACAGAATTTGCACTTTTTAGTTTTTAGGCTTCCGTAAACCCCCACTCCTACTCGTGCCACATTAATAATATGTAGTTATATTATGAAACACTTTTTTTGAAGCCTAAATATCAAATATTCTTCCATTTGAACTTTTACGTCTTGATATAAATGCATATATGTGACGGACGTAGGAAACCTGCTTAGTTAACGCAGCCCTTGCATGGCGGACGTTTTTATTTCTCAGAATATTTTTTTTATTCTTAATATAAGCTACTGTAAACTGCTCGGAAATTAATATTTAAAGATAAATTTAATGGATCTGCGATATCTAACCTTTTCATATTTGTTGCATTCATTTTTTTTTATGTATTATGGAAGTAATAAAATAAGTGGCAGTTGAACTCACCGATTGACAGTTTAACAAAGGAGATATTCATCAAATTACCAGCATTTTTAAAATGAATTAGAGTCCGTATGACAATAGCACTGTTTAGTCTAACCTGTTGGCTACAACCGTTTTTATGGTGTGTATCCAAATAAGAATTGAAGGGGTAGAAAATGAGAGGGAAAATTTTCAGGTGGAAAGATAATAGGTATTTCCCGTCATTCTTAGGGTAAGTTGGATTTACTCTGGGTGGTGGGGGGTGAAATGACCATGATATTTGAAAAGAGCGAGGGTTGGCCCAGACTAATTTATTCTCCACCCCAGGGGATGGGGAGGAGATTTATTTAAATTCAGAAAATACCCGAGGTAGGGGTTAGACTTGGAGGTGGCCGTCTCTCTCTCAAAGATACCTGCGACCAAAGATTCCCCAAGATTCTAGTGGTCTTATCTCAACAAGCAGCCGGGATTAAACTTATCTCGCTGGGGTGGAAAAAAAAAGAAAGAAAAACAGTGCCTAAACCATTTTCACACCCCCAAAATACAAATTGCCTGCGTTTCAACTCACTTATCTGCTCTGTTTCCTAACGTCTGAATCCTTCCTGGCTAATCTGGATGCCAGCGTGTAAGCATAAGATATGCCACTTTATGTTCAGAAAACATGAAAACCTACCATTTTGGTTTTTCAGTCGAAGAAAAAGCATGAATAATCAAGAACAACTAGTAGGAAGAGGACGATTTTTGGCCCATTATCTTTCTATTGGTTTTAAATTGTGACAATCATGGTTATATATATATATATATATATATATATATTGAGCATAAAAATTACAGGAAAGCCTTTTGATTGATGTTTGAAAATTAATTGGATGTTTAAAAGAAGAAAAAAGATTTTTGATTTTGACCTTTTATGGCTATTTACACTTTCAAAAAGTCCGTCATTCAGGGGCTACGTTAACTAAGCAGATTTCCCACGTACGTCACGAATTTGAATTTATCTTAAAACGCAAATGTTCAATGATAACAATATTTGGTATTTAGGCTCCAAATAAATTGCGTCTTAATATATAAGTCTTAATATAGTGGGTGTTTACCGGGGCCGAAAACTAATAAATGCAAATATCTCGGTTAATAATAGAGATAGTGAATAACAATATTTATAGAACATTTGATTAACAATAATAGTGGCTATATACAATTTTTCGATCCTACGTATAGTAACGGAGATATTTCGAATTTTCGAGCACCCTCCCTCTACACCTCTACACCCCACTCCTACCTGTTCTATTTAGTCATTAACCCTAGAATGGTAGTGAACGTAAAAAGTACGTATGATCTGGTTTGAACTGTTATCAAAGGGCCGTTAACGACGCCACCACCCTCACCCCTCAGCTATGAGCCCTCCAGAGAGTTTGGCCTTCACCTCCGCCAAATGCAGCTAAGTGAACCTTCCCACTCATCCAATACTATTTTTAGAAATAAAAACGACACGTAATATTTACGTATCAATACTATTAACCGCAACATTTTGGCACGTAAAATTTACGTATCACTACTAATAACCGGTTTTTATGCCATAACTTAGATAATATTATTCTCAATTTATTTTCTTCCAATTTATTTTTATATTCTAATTAATTTTCTCTTAATGTTTTTAACTTGAACAAAAAAAATTTTGATTTTTGAATATAAAAAAGACAAAGATGTATAGAAAGAATATAAATAATCTGTTTATAGTTTCTGAAAAATGGAGACAAAATATTCAATGGATGAAGAAATCAGAAATTTGTTGAAAGAGCTCTCCGATGAGTCAGATGGGGAAAATGACAATTATGAAATAGATGGATATGGATAGGAGAGCGATGATGATCCGGAGTATTCTCCAAGTGATGAGGAGGTTGAGCCTTCGGAAATGATTACAACACAGAGTGGGTAGATAGCGATGAGAGTGAGAAAATTTTAGAAAACATTAAGGTAATCGAAGAAAGAGAACAAACACAGAGGAAAAAAACCTAAAACCTCTCAACCACACAATATTGACAGATCAGTGACAATAAATGTAGAAGGCGGGTTGTGCTTGGTAAGAATGAATATGAATGGAGCACACAACCTCCGGAACGTGTTTCGAATGTTGTGCACATTATTAGATATTAACGTAGATATAAGTTAAACATAAGAGTATGTTTTAATTAGTCACAAACATTAACAAATTTTGAACAAGTTCACCAATTACCAGTAGCACACGTAAAATTTACGTATCAGTACCATTAAGTGGGGAATAATATCACTACCATTCTAGGGTTAAAGAACTCGACATTCAGTTTTACATGAAACGCTTATATATTATAGATTTTGGTTACGTTCAAATATATATATATATATATATATATATATATATATATATATATAATTTAGAACGGTCCTCATTTTCTTCACCGACTAGGTAGGATATATAGAAATTTGTGGAAATTTTCCAAAAATCCCGTCACAAGGGAAATCTACTAAAAACTATGATTACCAACCCCTCGTGGAGGCTCGAGGGCAGCTAAAGATTATGACGATATATAATGCCAACCGAATATATATATATATATATATATATATATATATATATATATATATATATTTATACTTTGTCGTCCCCTAACTAATCGAACCTCTTCGAAACTTACATCGAGGGGCGTTTGAAGATATTTTTTTTCAAAACCCACGTCAACGTTTCTGAGAACTATCTAAATAACTTTTACTCCAGAAATTATTGTATTTTTATAGAGTAGCCACTCATAACGTTTAAATTACGAAGCCGTATATTGTAATACGGAGTGGAATAAATTGTCTGACAGGACTTCATTAGCTGGTAGAGCAGAGGCGAAAGAGATACGCTTTAGGTGAAGAGAATAAAGGAAGACAATACCGCAGAAACATTGGGCCCCAAGTAGTTGAGTCTTTCAGCGAAATGCCGGCAAGGAACTGGCAAGAGAGGATTGGATGAGGGAGTTTTATAGCGGAAGCCACTCTGGACTAAGAGCTTCAATTATCGAGGTTGCTGGACTCTCTAAAGATCCACTAAGAGAGAGAAAGAGAAAGAGTCTCTAAGGTCTTTCTTTTTTTATATATCTTTCATGTTCGTCTCTTGAGAGATCTCGGTGAAGGACGCCGAAAGAGGGCAAAGTAAGTTTTGAAGGCGTCAGGAAGAGGTTAAACTAATTCAAGGGGCTCACTCGCTTTTTGGACTCTATCAGACCAACAAAGGAGGTTATGGGATTGTCGTGACGTGCTCAAGGAGTGGCCACTAGGAGATCTTTTATACTAAATACAAATATTTCTATTGAATAATAAATATCTTCAACTCATGAAATTAATAGAATTTCTAATAAAATCCTCCCACGAATCCAAAGTCTTAGAAGTCAATTTTTTTCTTCTCATAGTGTCAATATGTAGTTATGAAAATTTTCTCACTTTCATAATATCTGCATTAATTATAATTTATGAATGTGATTCGAACGGATTTCATATATCATGGGTACAAAACAAAGTGAGACTTCTAATTCTGTTTATTTTAAGAAAATCTCTCCCTCCCCCCAAGAGATTACAGATTATTCGTGTAGATTATACATGATTATTTTAGTCTTGGATGTGGGAGTGCAGATGAAACAGTTCTTAATAGCAGGAAGTCTTACCACTAATTTCTTTAGTACGAGGTGTAGCTTCTGTCAGGAGTGGAGGAAGACGTTTTTACAATGGCACATAATAACTAAAAACAAAAAAAATGTCTTTATTAACCCACAAGGCCTTTCGATGTTTGAATAACGAATTTGGTAACAATAAAACTATAATTACGTCCGCTCTAGTGTTGACAGATTGAATAATAAATATCTTCAACTCATAAGATTAATAGAATTTCTATTAAAATCCCCCACATTAACTAATGTATTTAAAGTATCCAAAAAGATATAAGTTCCCAAATTTCAAGTAGTGGCATTATAGGTTTACAAATACGCAAACAATGGTGAAAAGTCCACCAAGTAGGGGCTTTGTAAACTAAACAGATTTTCAACAGGCTCTAAACAACCCATTTGCAATTGAGGGCTTTACAAAATTACAATATTAGCTGAGCATCGTTCTAACCAAGTCAGAAAAGCAAGGACTATGAGGCCATGACGTTTGGAGACATTTAGATCAGTCATACTCCCATGATTGCTTAATTCTTCAAAAAAATCAATTTTTTGAGCAATTAAGTGTGTAAAACGTGGGCATTACATTGAAACCACTGCTCTGGAAAGGAAGGACCGAGTTTCCGGAAACACATTACAGCTGATGATGATCCGTAGTCCATGAAATAATCAAGATGCGTCACGCAAATGCTGCGTGAACTAAACAGATTTCCCACGCACTAGCATAAACACGAAATCTCATCTGACCACATATTCTTTATTTCTATATAAAAACCCGATGATTTGATGGAGTGTTACTGAAGGCTGAATACAAGAAAGTTCGAATAACTAGCTTAATACATGAGTTACGAAAAAATGTATAGAACAAAAATGGTTCTATACGTGGATGTGGTAAACCATCAATAGTTTTACAAGAATGGTTCTATAGTATTTTACAATGCCACACATAATAACGAGAATATTTTTAATTTTTGGATTCCTCCCCCTGTTACAATTTCTGCCAATAACACATATGATCTTTGATGATGGCTCATATGGTTAAATGTTCAGTAAGTAATAGATCACGTAAACGTAAATATTAATTATTAACATCATCATACAACGAAATTGCATATATCTTGAACAATAAAGGTCTATTAAAAACAATACTTGGTGTTTAACATTTTAATAAAGTACTTCATGCGATAACTGCGTATTACTGTTCTAAAATGAGTAGTTTGGGTTTACTGAGCGCAGAAAACTAAAAACTGGAACATCTTGGTAAATATTCAAGATAAAAAATAAATAAATATATATAACAACAATTAAATTTTCAGTAAGACTGTTTCTTAACAAATTTCAGATCCGACACGGAAACGGAAATATTTCTAAATTACTGAATTCCCCCTCCCAGTGGCCCATATGTATATATAATTTTGAAAGGACCTCATTTTTGTCATCTACTTCCTCAAACATTCAACGATCTTCTCCATTATGCAGAACTTGTTAAAATATTGATGCTTTTCTAATTTTTTTATATAAATTTTCTCGTAACTCAAAAATTAGAAATAGATAATATATGGTGTAAGATTAAATCACCTGTGTATCATCCAGCCCTTGAAAAATCTGCTTAATAAGCAGAGCCCCTGTGGTTTAATCTTTTTTTAGCAAATTTCCCTTTAGGAAAATGGGAATGTAATTATCAAGTAGACCAGTAGATGCATATTTCGTAACAATATGTAGAATTGTTGCGCTTCGAGCTAAAATTTATTTATTTATTGGTGAATGAAAATTTATGAACTTGGTTTTCCCCATCTTGTTATTAGAATATTTGTTGTTCATTTATTAATGTTCACTTTGTGATTGCGCTTGCTAATTGGGACGGTTTATCTATAGATTTTGTTTAATGAGGTCGTCAATAATAAATTCCAATTGCAGTGGGTGCATCAAACTCAAGAATTCGTTTTATTGGGTGTGATTAAGACCAACGCCATAACTCGCATGACTAACCTGAGCCCCCTCATATAATTATAACAATTAATAATACCTTTGTGCATATTAACATTAATTATTAGAAATAAAACTGATATTTTATAGATTTATGGTGGATATGGGGAACTTGCAGGTATTGTCGAGTTATGTGAGGTCGATTGTAAATAAATGCTTTGGCTTAATATGATTAAGCCAAAACACATATTTGCTTTAATTAATATGACGGATTAACTTTAATTAATATGATGGATCGGCCAGACATACCTGACACATAGACACTTAATGACAAGGACTGATAACCCTATATGCAAATACTGCAACAAACACCTTACGATAAAACACATACTGACAGACTGCATCCAACGAGAAAACCTTCACATACCCCACGATATGATAGAACTACTAACTGACAGCAGCCAATATATTCCACAAATACTAACATATCTAAAAAACATAAACATTTACAAAAACATATAATACAAAATAGAATAGGTCTGCAGCATACCTAAAAAGATTTAAAAGGGTTAACTTTTATTATATTCTTTAGACAAAGCATGGATATGAGAAAGAATCAGATATTAAAGAAATATTTTCCATGATATAAAACTACAAAAAAATGGTAAGCACATGAAGGAGTAAATATATCATCCTAATAATGCTATGGGATACAAAACTAAATAAATAAAAATTAAAAAAAAAAAATAATATCAATGTACTAGTATATAGGAATAACATCATTTTTTTTTATTAAAACCACATTTTAAATTGGTCTCTTTATTACTTGTCTAATGTTTATTTATGTTTGTTTATGTCTTATGTTTATTAATTGTCTTTATTACTAGTATTTAATGATTATTCGTTGTATTTAATTTTTATTTGTTGTTTAAGTTTTTGTTATTTTTCTATAATTTTGTTTTCGTTTTACATTGTGAAACTTTGAGCCAAATCGTCAAGATGCGGGTGCTCCTGTATAAATAAACAAAAAATAAATAAATTAATATGTATATATAATATGAGTTGTATATTTATTATTAGAACTCTTCTTACTCTGTTTGCTTAATATTTGCATTTTAGTTGTATTCTGTTGTTATTGTAAAGGTTATATTTTTAGGACTGAATGTGGGGGTATTGACCCCGAAAGCACGCTATTCTCTAAACAAATATTTGTTGAGGGAATGGCTTTTTGTTATTCAAACATTTCTTGATGATGAACCCCCTTCCCACCCCAACACACAGTATGGGGGATAAGTGCATTACAACTTTTATTTAGAGCTTTTTTAAATTAATTTAATGTAGTGTAAAGCAAGTATTGATCATAATTTCCTTTTCATTTGAATTACTTTGAGTTAGTTAAACATTATGTATCTTTAATTAAGTATGTAATTTTTTCTATCCATTTTTATAATTATAAATTATAGCGAAATTGGTTGAAACATGGAGCAACCAATGGATCTTTAATATCAGTAATTGCCAAAACGATTCTGTTACTGTATTTTCCATTTAGTTAACTAATAATTTCATTTTCTTTTATAAATGTGAATATAAATTACTTGCCACTCTTTGGAAATTGAGTGTTCTTCATTGTCATTAAAAATAATTAAATCAGTAATAAATACAACATTTTCAAGGTTCCTTCCCCTACGAATATTAATAATGACATGCTTCATTTTCAATAATATTTTATAACACTAGGATGAGTATCAAACCAAAAGAGTTTTTACGTCCCCGATCATAGTCTAGCGAAAAATAATTCCTCTGACCACTGTGGCTTTAATTATTACAAAAAGTCCGTCACGCAGGGGCTGCGTAAACTAACCAGATTTCTCACGAGAAGTTTTACAATAGATAAATCTACACACTGGTATCACATCACCACCGTGAATAAATACAAACGGAAATAAGAAATGATTCAACCAATTTCAATAACCTGCCGACAGGAAGCATGAGGTTAGAAGAGTAAACAAACGGGTCTGCCCGCCTCACACCGGAAAGAAAAACAATTACTGAAATATATCTGAATATAACATATTAATTTTATTGAGAACTATTTACTATATCTAGTACTGCAATTAATAATGAGTCAGAATAATTTTTATCTTAATCAATTAAATTTTAGTAGTCCAAAACCTTAAGACGGGGGGGGGGCACTAGAACATATTTGCATGTATCTCGTATAATAAAGGTCTTTTAAATTCAATGTTTGGTATTTACACTTCGAATAATGTGTTGTATTATGTAGCAGAGTGTTTTTTGTGTAACATGAGTAGAAGTAGAGGTTTGCCGATGGCTGATTAATGAAAAATTCAAATATCTTGGTTAATATTCAAGATAGTGAATAAATGTATATAGCAATATTTATAGTACATTTAATTTTCAATAAGTTTGATTCTATACAATTTTTTGATCTGACCTATGGTAACGGAGATATTTCGAATTTTCTAAAATCCTCTCCTCTAAACCCCCCTCCCCCTGGCTCGATTTCAGCCATTAACGAACTTGATCTTTCTATTTACATAAACCGACTAAACGACGAGTTTGGTAACGATTAAACAATAATTGCGACCGCTAGAGCGGTAACAGACAAATATATATATATATATATATATATATATATATATATATATATATATATATATATATATATATACAGTTTTGAACGGACCTCATTTTCGTCATCTCCTGGGTAGGATTAATGGACCTTTGAAGAAAAATTTTGAAAATCGCGGCGTCATGAGTACAACCTCAATAGCTGATTTCCCTTAAGGAGTGCAGATCTGGGAAACAGTTCTTAATAACTGGAAGTCTTACCACCAATTTCTTTAGTAGGGGATGTAGCTTCAGTCGGGAGTGGTGGAGGACAATTGTACATATAATGGCACATTACCAAATGGATGGCAGAATGTAATTTTCTTGATAAAATAAAATAAATTAAAAAAAAAAATTATAAATTCCTTATTTATCTTTGGGTGTTTAAATAACGAATTTGGTAGCGATTAAACCAAAATTATATCCTCTAGAGCGTTAACAGGGAAATACATATATAGTAGTCTGGTAACACTCTAGCGGTCGCAATTTTTGTTTGATCGTTACCAAACTTGATATTTAATCGTATTAAGCAAAAAGAATGATAATGTTTGTTAATGGCAGAAATCAGTACAGAGGGAGGTTCCTATTGGGATTAGAGGGGGATTTCGAAAATTTGAAATATCTCCGTTACTATGCATCAAATCAAAAAAACTGCAGGACCATTCTTATTGCAAATTAAATTATCTATAAATGTTTATATACTCTTATTTTCTCTATCAAGAATAATAACGAAGATATTGGTATTTTTTATAATTTCATTCTCTTATAAACCTCCCCTCTTACACGTGGCATATCAACAATAAGCTGTTATATCACGAACTACGATATTCTAATCATATGTTCCAAATATTGTTTCCAACATACCTCTATTATGTAAGATACACGCAAAGTTGTTGTTTGATGACTCCATCAGATAAGATTTATGCTATACCACCACATGGGAAATGTTCTCTATTTATCCAGCCCCTGTATTCCGGACGTTTTTTTTAAATTTCAAATACGTGCCATTTTTCCACAACTTGTGTTCAGTAGATCATTGATAAAGTTAATTAATTTCCCAAAAAATCAGCTCTTTATTCTTTTTTTGTTAATAACGTTTTACTACCACTGCTGACGATAAATGGGACTTTTAAAAAGAACCGATTGATTTCATTATCGAATAACCAGTCTTACAATTTATACAACGTTAATAGTATGACATAAGCCATTTAAATGGAGGGTGAAAAAAAAATATTAACTACAAGACGGGGGAGGAGGGTGTAAAATGAACCAATCCTCGCTTGAAGACTTGTAACTGAGTTAATTACAACCCCATCAACATGTAATACAAGTAGCTTAATATTGACGGGAAGTTACTAAAACTCTGAAGGGGTTGTTACTCGCTTCCAAGTTAACGGCTTTCTCAGAGATAAAATTAACCAACTCTGGCTTAATAAACAAAATAATGTTATTTCTGCCTTTAAACCCTCTTATTTATATAAACCGTGATATTATAGGCACTAAGGGCTGGATGAACATTTCCGAGTAAAATGTAACTTTATGGACATTTATTTAATTGTTTCCTCGTATTTATATTTTTTAGTTTAATATTAATATTTAATGAGTTCAGTTTGATTACAAATATAATTTATCAGCGAAGTATCAATTACAGTAAAGCAAACAAAACTGATTAATCACATGGGAATTAAAAATAATTTTGTGTAGAACAAATCGCATTCATTTTCTTCGTAGTTGAAAAAAAAAACGAAATGTGAATTCCTATAGTGGATGTTTGTGTATACTCTACTTTTAATTACAGGACAGAACATTAATTAAAATTATGAGTACATTTTAATTTGACATTGTGTATGTTCTCATTAATCGAGCTTTGTCGTAGATCATACCTGAAGATGACAAAATTTTATATAAAATTGTAACCTCTGTCTGTACATTGATTTTTTTTCACGAAACTTTTCGTTTCACATGTCATAGACAACATAACTGCATTTGGTTTCTTTCGTGTATGTTTGTTTGTTACCTTTTCACGCATAAACGGCTGAACCGAATTTTATGAAACTTAGTATGTATATTACTACTAAGCCAACTAAGACTTTAGGCTATATTAATGTCCTCTGAGACGAACACGAGTGGGGGTTATAAGGGAAGCAAGAAATTAAAAATAGCGATATTTTGTTTCCTATTGGTTTTTTGGCAAATATGAACATAACAAAAGTTGTTTATTTTGTTGTTTAGAGTAACTTTTGTTATATATGCTTTTTTCGTATACCGAATTATATACGAGATATACGCTTAAAATCTATAGCGGAAGTGAACAATTTTATTTGGGACAAAAAACCCAACCGAAATAAATAAAACTCGGTATATGTATTAGCTTTCATTATAACAAGCCACACTAACATTTCTAGGGACGGGCAGGAGTGGGGGTTATGAGAGAAGCCAGAAATTAAAATAGCGATATTTCGTTTCCTATTGGGTTTTCGGCAAATATAAAAATAACAAAAGTTGTTTATTTTGTTGTTTAGAGTAACTTTTGTGATATTCATTTTGGTCTTTTAACAAAGTATCAACGAGATATACACTATAAACTAAAGCGGGAGTCAACTATTTCATTGGGCGCTTACGATTAAACCGAACTTAAAAAAAATTCGGTATGTCAATTAGCATGAATTCTTTCATGATTATAAGCTATATTAAAATTTTTAGGTTAGAACGGGAGTGGGGGTTATAAAGGAGGCCTGAAATAAAAATTCGCGATACTTCATTGTCTATTTTTTTCGACAAAAATGCACAGAACAAAAGTTGTTTAAATTGTTATGTAGATTAACTTTTGTTTTGTACATTTCTCGAGGAACAATGGGTGGAGCAAGTAATTTGCGTAGAAATATTGATATGCTCAACAATTCATTCCAATTTGAACTATGAGGTACCTCACCTGGAAAAATTAATTCAAATCTATGTTAATATTTTGTCTTTAATAACTAAAATCTATACATAATGCTCAGGAAACGGGAAATATGACAATTTGGAGGACAGTGAAGACTTATATAAAAAATAAATTTTATTATTAACAAATGCCAACAACGGGTATTAACCTATACAGTGGGAAGGATAAATGTCAAAATATTGTGCAAAGTAAAGCCTTGCCAAAAAAATACCATCACCATTCAGCCTCAAATTCCCGGGCGAAACCGGTTATCAGAGCTAGTATATATATATATATGGTGTTGTTATTTTTTTGGAGTTTTGGTCAAAGTTGGTGAAAAAATCTTTGTTTATGCCAATATTTCGAGAATATTTATTTTCTCTTCTTCAGGGCTGTAAAAATACATCTACTACTTTAAATATATTACACATTGTTATTAAAATAGAGTATAACAGGTTGTGTTAATGTTATTTTTACTTACCAAGACTAAAGATACTTCACCCTAGAACGGTAGTGATATTATTTCCCACTTAATGGTACTGATACGTAAATTTTACGTGTGCAACTGGTAATTGGTGAAATTATTCAAAATTTGTTAATGTTTAGGGCTATTTTTTTTATTTTATTAAAAGATACACTTTTCTTTTACTTATATCTACGTTAATATCTAATAATGTGCACGACATTCCTTTCAGGCGCTTTGTTCGAAACACGTTCCGGAGATAGTGTGCTCCATTCATATCCATTCTTACCAAGCACAATCCACCTTCCACATTTACTGTGACTGATCTGTCAGTATTGTGTGGTTGAGAGGTTTTAGGTTTTTTTTCTTCTGTGTTTCTTCTCTTTCTTCGATTGCCTTGATGTTTTCTAAAATTGTCTCACTCTCATCGCTATCTAGCCCACTCTGTGTTGCAACATTCCTGAAGACTCAACGTCCTCATCACTTGGAGAACACTCCGGATCATCATCGCTGTCGTTTTCAAATAAAATTTCTGATTTCTTCCTCCATTGAATATTTTTTCTCCATTTTTCCGAAACTATAAACAGATTATTTATATTCTTTCTATACATCGTTGTCTTTTTTATATTCAAAAATAAAAGTTAAAAACATTAAGTGAAAATACATTAGAATATAAAAATAAATTGGAAGAAAATAAATTGAGAATAATATTAACTAAGTTATGGCATAAAAACCGGTTATTAGAAGCGATACGTAAAATTTAAGTGCCATAAAGTTACGGTTAATAGTATTGATACGTAAATATTACGTGTCTTTTTTATTTCAAAAAAATAGTAATTAGTAGCGATAGCTGCACTTGGCGGAGGTGAAGGCCAACTGTCTGGAAGTTTATTTGGTGGGGTCGTTAATGGCCCTTTGATAACAGTGCAAACCAGATCATACGTAATTTTTACGTTCACTACGATTCTAGGGTTAAAAAGACTTACTCTTGATAAGTAAAAATAACATAAACACCTCCTGTTATACTCTAGTTTAATAACAATGTGCAATAGATATAAAGTAGTACCTGTATTTTTACAGCCCTGAAGAAGAGAACATAAATATTCTTGAAATATTGGTATAAAGTAAGATTTTATTCACCAACATTGACCGCAACTCCAAAAAACAGAAACAACACCATATATAAATATAACCTGGTCGAAAACATCACAATATATGTTCTAAGCCGCTTTTTAATGGATTTTATAACCTAATAACAATTTTAATGTAAAAGCATTTGTTCCTTGAAAGCATTTAATTCCTATTTCTTCAGAAGTAGCTTCAAACCTAACTTTGATACAATTCCTCATAAAGAGTGTATATTATATGGTCTTTAATTTCCATTTATTTTTAAATCTAATTTATCATCGTTTTAGAATCTTAAAAGGTGCAATATTTCAAACCATATTTGGCTTCTAAAAAATGTTTGTTTAGAGCATATTGCATTCGATTTTTACGTAGTTGTAAGACAAAAAGTGAATTTCTATGGCAGATGTTTGTGTCCACTTAACTTTTAATAGACAGAGTACATTACTTTATGTTATTAGGACACTTTTGCGATTGAGTCTATTCTCATAAATCCAGTTTTTTTCATGGATCACATCAAGAAGACGATAAAATGTTATATCTAATCATTGCGAGAATCAGTATGTAAAGTTTCATATAAATCTAACAAAATATATATTATTTGCGGAGTCTCGCTCCAGGGCGAAACCATCTCAAAATTCTATAATGCCAACCGAAAAAATATGTATATATATATATATATATATATATATATATATATATATTAGCACAATATTTTTGTAAGCCGATTGATGAAGCCTTTGATTGATTTTATTGACTAACAATATCTAGTGCTTGCCGTTGGTATATCTAATTTATTGCACAGATGCCTGTTGAATCCGTTGAATTCAAATAGCATTAGAATTAGCTTTAAATCTAACTCTGATAAAATTTTTAACAAATTTTCTACATAATAGAGTATTTAATTTTCTTCTAATTTTATCCTTAATTTATCATCAATAATTAGTTTAGAAAGTGAAACGGTGGTATATTTCAAGCAATATTTGGTTTCTAAAGATGCAATTTTTAAATAGTTACCCTATTTAAGAAAATATGTAGAGAATAATCAATAACCAGAGTCTGGGATTGGACGTGTGCACCATATAATGGTTCGATGGTCATCTTAAACGATTTCATGTATACTTTTCATATACTTCCCTTGGGGCGAACCATCTTCGAGATTGGAAAAAGAAACTCTAGAGTAGGCACAGTGAGAAGAAGAAACCCAAGTATTAGAAACCATTTCCGATAGATCGGGAGGTTAGATTGACTCCGCTGATGGCAAAAAAAAAAAAAAAAAAAAGTTTCAGCGAAGAATTTTAAGAGGTCCCCCACCTCTCCACTCTCTCTCTATCTCACTCTATTTCCTTTTCCCCTTCGCCATTTAAGAAAGGGGAGTATGAGATGGAGTCTGCTAAAAGGCAGGGAGAACCAGAGCATTCGGCTGTTTTCGGCTTCATTCGGCACCCGGTTTATTTTGAAAGTGGCTTCTTCCGACGTCTAATCTGTACCGCAGGAGTAAAACTTTTAATAAAAGCTCTGTCCTTTCATTTTCGGTTAAACTATGTTTCTTTCTTCTTAAATTTGCGGACGGTGTAAATGAAAACCCGGAGTGAAGAAATTGTCTCTGCCACGTGTGTACTATGCGGACTTTTTTCAACATTTACAATTTTTCACTTATTTAATAATTAAAATGGAATCCATATGCATTTTATGACTGGTTATTGGAGTTCAATTTGATGATCTGTGTTAAACTAAACATCAGTAGCTCCACTAGATTACCGTTAAGGGAAGTAAGCCATTGAGGTTGAGCTCATGTCACAATTTTCGTTTTCCGTTAAAAAACTCCATATACATTCGCGTTTCATGCAAAACTCCCCGTTAACGGCTATAATCGGACCTGGGGGAAGGGGGTTTTAGAGGGAGTAAATTCGAAATTTCTCCACGAAATTAAATGCTTTACACTGTTCTCGTCAAATAATTAGAAATTAACTTTAGTATTTGTTTTTTGTTTTAAATATATACGCGTTCCATGCAAATTTAAAGATCAAGCCCTTTAACGACTAAAATCGGACCTGGGGGAAGGGGGTTTTAAAGGGGGAAAATTTAGAAAATTTGAAATTTACCCGCGAAATTAAATGCATTCCCCACTGTTATCGTCAAATAATTAGATATGATCTATTGTTTTTTTTTTAAAAACATATATTCGTGTGTGTGTAATATATATATATATATATATATATATATATATATATATACACGCGTTTCATGCAAAACTAAAGATCAAGCCTGTTAACGACTAAAATCGGACCTCAGGGAATAGGGTTTCAAAGGGGGGAAATATAGAAAATTTGAAATTTCCCCGCGAAATTAAATGCTCTCCACACTGTTATCGTCAAATAATTAGATATGAACTTTTGTTTTTTTTTAAAAAACATATATTCGTGTGTGTGTAATATATATATATATATATATATATATATATATATATATATAAAGTTTTTTTTTTAAAAAAATAGAAGAAAAAGAAGCTAACTAAACTTAATCTTCTAAAATATAAGCTGCCATTAGAAATAATATAATATAAAAAAATTATAATTTTTATTTTTTTTCCAGTTAAAAAAAGTACCAATAATTAGTTTAATCAGATACACTTTTTTTGTGGCTCCTCACGATTTATTTATTTTTTTACAAACTTAGCTTAGTGCTTAGAGCGCTCTTCAGAGTTAAGCCCGGTAGCATTTCTTTAGGCACGCCCTACTCTCTGACGCTCTGAGTATGGGAAGTTAACTTCCGAAAGCGGTAAGTGTTTGTAAAAAATAAATTGTAAGGAAACATAGAAAAGTAATTCTGACTAACCTGTTTCATCGCCCTCACCACAAGCTGAAAAATTAATATGAATACCAAAAATATTAAAGAATGACATAACTTCCGAATATTGCTCACGTTCGTTGAACTCACAATCTACTTAATTTAAATTATCTTCAAATAGTCTAAAGTTAATTAATTCTTTTTAGACAACTTAATCACGAGCAAAACCTTTTTGTTTTATATTTTAATGGTAACTGTTTATGGATATCAACACAGAAATTAAGGCGTGGAAACATTTATTCATTCCTCAAAATGAACTGTTTCAATTTTCGTTTAATATAAAAGTAAATTTGTTTTATTTTCCTTTTAGCAGATTTCCCTCAGGGGAAATCAGCTATTGAGGTCGAACTCATGACGCGATTTTTGAAACATTTCTTCAAATGTCCATCGATCCTACCCAGGAGATGACGAAAATGAGGTCCGTTCAAAATTATATATATATGTATATATATATATATATATGTATATATATATATATATATATATATATATATATATATATATATATATATTTGTCTGTTAACGCTCTAGCGGTCGCACTTTTTGTTTGATCGTTACGAAACTCGATATTTAACCGTTTTATGTAAAAAGACAGATCAAGTTCGTTAATGGCTGAAATCGGACCAGAGGGAGGGGGGTTTAGAGGGGGATTTTCGAAAATTCGAAATATCTCCGTTATTATGCATCGGATTGAAAAAAACCAATCTTATTTCAAATTAAATTTACTATAAATATTGTTATTCTCTATCTTGAATATTAACCAAGATATTTGCATTTTTCAGTTTTCAGCAAACCGCCACTTCTACTCATGTTACGTAAACAATACTCTGCTACATAATAAATCACATTATTGGAAGTTTAAGTACCAAAAATTGTATTCAAGAGACCTTTATTATACGAGATACATGCAAATATGACCTGGTGACTCCCCCCCCCATCTTAAAGTTTTGGACTACTAAAATTTTATTGATTGTGATAACAATTATTCTGACTCATTATTAATTACAGTACTAGATATAGTAAATAGTTCTCTATAAAATTAATGTGTTATATTCTGATATATTTCAGTAATTGTTTTTCTTTCCGGTGTGAGGCGGGCCGACCCGATTGTTAACATTTCTAACCTAACGCTTCCTGTCGGCAGGTTATTGAAATTGGATGAAACATTTCTTATTTCCGTTTGTATTTATTCACGGTGTTGTTGTGTTAGCAGTATGTATATTTATCTATTACTAAACTTCACGAGGGAAATCTGCTTAGTTTACGCAGCCCCTGCGTGACGGACTTTTTATTAATTGAATCCTAATATAAATACCATTTCCTTGATTAACACTCTGGCGTGGGATGCTAAAGGTACAATAATTCTTATTCAAATGGATACAAATCAAAAATGAATGAATGAATAAATTTCAAGTCCTATGACGGAGATTATCTCGACTCTCTTCAACAGCCTCCTTTTAGAAGTTATCAAGTCGCTAAAATAACAATTACGAGGCACTGTTATGGAAATAGTTATCCTTCAGTTTAATTGAAGACATTATAATGGAATTTACGTTTCCTTTACTTCCTAATTAAAATTGAAATTATGAATTTGTTAAAACCTTCGTCACATAAAACGTTTTTTTTAGAGTAAATATTGTTTAGGATATCATATTTAGTGTCACTTATCTGATGAATATCTGTAAGCATTATTCATTAATGGCCATTATTCTATTTCTTATGTATTCTTCTTATTTTGGACCCAATATATAAATATATATATATATATATATATATATATATATATATATATATATATATGCTAGGCCAGGGTCACCGATAAAAAAAAGTCCGTCACGCAGGTGCTGTGTTAACTAAGCAGATTTCCCACGTGCGTCACGTTTTCGCTCAAAAATTAGAAATTCAATGAGAACAATATTTGGTATTTAAGCTTCAAATAAAATGCTTCAGATCATAATAGAATATTGTTAATATGAGATGAGTAGGAGTTGGGGTTTACTAAAGACAGAAAACTAATATTGTTATATAAATTTATTCTCTATTTTTATAGAATATTAACCGAGATATATGCATTTTTCAGTTATCAGCATTTAGCAAACCCCCACATCTACTTGTGTTACATAAAAAAAATACTCTTTTGTATAATAAACTACATTATTCGAAGTTTAAATACCAAATATTTTTTTCTAGAGAACTTTATTATATGAGATACATGCAAATATGGTCTTGTGCTCCCCCCTCCGTCTTAAATTCTTGGATTATTAAAATCTGATTGATTGAGATAAAAATTATTCTGGTTCATTATAAATTACAGTACTAAATATAGTATAGTAAATAGTTCTCAATAAAGTTAATATTTTAGATTCTGATATGTTTCAATTATCAATTTACTTTCCGTTGAGCCGTTGGCAGACCTGTTTGTTTTCATTTCAGAAGCTTCCCATCCGGAGGAGAAAGAATTCTTATTACAGTTTTCATTTATTCACTTAATTTTCACGGCGGTATTGTGTTAGCAGCATGCAGGTTTATCTATTATTAAACTTCACGAGGGAAATCTGCTTAGTTTACGCAACTGCTGCGCGACGGACTTTTGTTAATTTCACTTTTTCTCTATCTGATATAACCAAAATATTTGCATTATTCAAATTTTCCTTCTAATTTAGTCAATGTCTCCTCTAAGTTATTATATGTCTTATTCCAGGCTTAAATGTAAAATATTGATTTCAAAAGACCTTTATAATGTGCGATAAATACAAATAGATTGAGTGATACTGTACGCCAAAAAGTGCTAATATCTCGGTTAATAATCAAGACAATGAAAAAAAGTACATGACAAACATTTATAAAACATTGCATTTATAATAAGAACGGTTATATACAATGTTTCGATCCGACGCATAATAACGGAGATATTTTCAATTTTCGAAATTCTCCCAGTTTAAACCTGCCCCCACCTGTCCGATTTCAACCGTAAACGAACTTCATCTTTATTTTTACATAAAACGTTTAGATATCAAGCGAAGGTAAACGATACGACAAAAATAAAGACCGTTAGATCGTTAAAAGAGGAATATATTCTATACATAGATATAAACTTTTGGACGGACCTCATTATCATCATCTCATAGGTTTGATCGATGGATATTTGAGGACAATTTTCAAAACTAGAGACATGAGTAGAACCAAAATAGTGATTCCCCTTAAGGTAAATTTGCTAATATAGACGTGCGAGAACTTTTTTTTACTTTAAAGTCTTAGAACAAAAATTGATTCCTATAAAATGTCACAAGAAATGTACAGCAATTTTAGATCGTTATTTATGACGAATAAAATAGATACAGAGGCAATTTATTATAGTGGCAACAAAAATTAAGGTATTTGGAAAATAATGAAACTTTATAGAAATCTTGCAGAGTTTAATAAAATAAATAAGTCTATTCGTTTAATTGAAAACAATCTATTTCATAGATGTGGCTAATAATTTAATAAAATTTTCCTAGTGAACTGCAGCGTTGCATTTATTGATGTAATGACGGAGCTCAATATTCCACGAAGGGACTCCATAAAGGCAGGCCATAAAGGGATACCACAGCAGAATGGGCTTATGGCAAAGAATAATGGAGACAATAAAGGCAATGAGGCATGAAATAGCCGGACGCTACTGATTGCTACCAAACATTACATCAAAAAGCTGCATCAAATACTTATTCCCATTCAAAATGATGGTCTCGTTACTGATGGACAGTCCAGGAACAGGCATTACTACTTTATTTATGTACCTTATGAAACAGACAGCATTCGAAATTTCTGTTATACTCCGCTTTTAAAGGAATAATAACCAGGAATTTACGGTGTCCGTAGAAAACCGATTTATTGGTTAAAATTTAGAAACTTATTCTAAATCATTACAGTAAGGATCCATACTTAGTCCTTTGCTCTACATCCTAAACTGATGTGACATCCCACAGGTGGAAAATTTTTGTGTTAGCTGCTTTCGCAGACGACACACTCCTCCTCACTCAAGACGAAACTCTAAACTCTTACGTACTTCATCTCCAAAAAGCAGCAGACCAGGTCTCAAGATGGTTCAAGAAGTGGAAGCTCTTTGTAACACCGAAAAGGCCAAGATTTTTGCTCTTCGTCGTTTCAAGAACGAAGATCTTTCAGAACTGATAATTGGCCATCACTCATTTCCATGGACTCCGAAGGACAAGAGCATTCGCTATCTTCGAGATCATTTTGACACATGGCGAAATTACATTGCAACAAGCACACACACGACTTGCACAGATATGCCCTTTAACAAACAAAAATAAACCATTGAGACTGACTTGCGCTACACTACTTTACAAAACACTCATACTGCCTATAATAACATTCGCATAACCAGTCTAGCTGGGCATGAGATACACGCACTAAAAGAAACTACAGTCCTTCCAGAGCGAAGTACTTCGGATAGCGACAAATGCTCCATGGTTTGTTAGGAACAGCCAAATCCACAGGGAATTGGTGGTTGCCCCTATTTCAGTTCACATTCAACAACTCATAAGGAAATACTATATTATGGCAGCCTTCCGATGTCAAGTGGAGCCACCCATTATAATTTAGGAACAACATCTGAAGAACGACTGCGTCCAAGGTTATACCATAACATAATAACTTTGTAACAAATCTTGTATAATACTTAAGTATTAGTCCAAATAAATTTTCTTTCTTCTTTCTTCTTCAGACAGAGTAAATCAGGCTACCTGGCACTGTTCATTTCTACTTTTACATCACTAAGTACATCTTTTGCGACTAGAATGCAATACTTAATAAGTATCTATTTTATGTTTTGGGTGGAATGAATTGGAGAAAAAGCACTCGTTTTTTTATTACTGGTACATTAACTTACAAGAAATTGAAAGAAAATATAATGCTAACAAAAATTCTGAAGGTTTTTAAAGAAATGATTAGCATATTTTTAGTGTCGATAAATGTTTTTAATTATTTTCTGCTAAGTTAGTTCTAGAAGAGTGAAAAGGGTGGTGGAGTCTGCGTAAATTAAACAGATTTCGGACATGCTGGTATATTTTTTCTATTTCTAAGTAAAAACTCAAAGATTATTAGGCTAAGAACAAGAAAGTATTAATAACTCCCATAATATTTGAGTTAACTATAACATAAACAAAACAAAAATTGAAATGTATAAGTAGATAAACTAGATCAGTTTTTTTAACATTTTTCGATCAGACAACAAGAAGGGTATTTCATCGAATCACCTATGAATTAAACGTTATTGAGTCAAGACAGTAGAATTGTAATTGCTAACGGCATTGCTCAACTTATTTCTATGTACCTCAAATAATAATAGCTCCTTCATAACAATAATTTGAGCTTAAGTTTAAAACAAAACGTTTCATGACATACTGGGTCATTGTTAACATGCGATGACTAAAAGTAAGGGTATACTAAAAGCTGAAAATTATAATATGCAGTAATATATATATATACATATATATATATATATATATATATATATATATATATATATATACATATATATAGTTTTGAACGGACCTACTTGTCTTTATCTCCCATAGATTTGAAGAAATATTTCGAAAATAGCGTCATGAGTACAACCTCAATAGCTGATATCCCTTAAGGGAAATCTGCTACATTCAATGTCATAATTTACATCCTTTGTTATCGATTCTAAAAACGTTTTCTATCAAGGTCAATATTGTGATTGAACAATCGACTTATTGTATCAGCTATTTGACGTGTGCTCAGAAAAGGGACAATTTATACAGAAGCCAAGCAAAGGGGTGACCATAATGTCTGAACCTGACTTATGGAATAAATTGAATTATAAAGATCCCACTTATAAATAATTTAGAGGATCATCTGAGTTTCGGTGGTTTAAAGGTGAAGGGACAGGCTGAAATAATTAGCTGGCGACGTTGTGATTCTGGGAACCCGGCCATTTATTCTGCCAGAAGTAATTAACCAACTAAATTATCATTCTGGAAAATAGCCCCCATACCGTCTAAAATATTAATTTAATAACAGTAGGTCAGATAAATGTGAAAAATGTTGTTCGCTATATAACAGTAAGTTGTAATAGCACAAGAATTGTATTTGAAAATTATTTTTCAAGAAAGTTATGAATTGTAAAATTCAGTACTTTATAACAAGACCCAAAGTCGATATCTCTACGAAAGTAGAAATATTTTGTGTCGGTTCTATACCTCTTTCTTGTGTTACATCTGTCAGATTTTGGAATCCAAGGAAATTCAGCTTTTGAGGTCGTATTCTTCATCTAGTTAAAAAAAATAAACTTTTTAAATTTGTACGTAAATTCCCTTCTGGAAGCTGCACATCTGCAGTGTACAAAATCCCTTGACTGTTTACACTTTGTGAAAAAAATTTAAAATATAATTTGCAAGACTCTTGTAATCTTTTGATTATTTATGAAAATAATTCTTATAATAAAAATAAAGTCCGTCACGCAGGGGCTGCGTAAACTAAGCAGATTTCCCACGTGAAGTTTTACAATAGGGAAATTGCTAAATTACAACTGTGTATGTAAGAACCTCTAAACCTAAAACATTATTTAGGGCTGTAAACAACCCAGTGTTTCAAGCCCCAAAAAACAGTTGACCAATCTCTAAACCTATCACGAGGGGCGAAGTTATAGAAACGGCCGACCGAGCTCTACGCGCGAAAGTTCGAGCTTTAGCCAAATGGTGACCAGCATCTACGAGAAAATACAAATGCAAATATCTCGGTTTAATATGCGTCAAAGATTACTGAATTAGAGGATTAGAGAACTATTTATGAGTAAATTTAATTTGCTCTAAATATGATTTATTTGATACATTTTTTCTCGATCCGACGAATAATAACGGAGTTATTTTGAATTTGTCATGGGTGTAGGGTCGACGGAATTCCCCGCCATTTACTAAACTCCCCTCCGAGAGCACTGGTGGCCGATTACTGAACTATTCGTAACTCGTGAACTTAGATATTCCTTCCTTCTACAGTTGTTAAAACGATTAATTTGAGTTTGGGTAAAGATCAAACGTGGGAAGATCTGCTTAGACGCTAGAAGCGTTAACTGGACAATATATATATATATTTATATATATTATATATGTGTTACATCATCTGTCAGATTTTGGAATCCAAGGAAATTCCTTTTTTATTCTTCTCTATAAAAAAAAACTTTTAAATTTGTACGTAAATTCCCTTCTGGAAGCTGCACATCTGCAGTGTACAAAATCCCTTGACTGTTTACACTTTGTGAAAAAAATTTAAAATATAATTTGCAAGACTCTTGTAATCTTTTTGAATTCAGATGGATGAAAATAATTCTTATAATAAACGATAAATATTTTTGGGTTTAATCCGTCACGCAGGGGCGTGCGGAAACTAAGCAGATTTCCCACGTGGAAGTTGTTACAATAGGGAAATCTGCCTAAAAACAACTGTAGTAGTAAAGAACTCTAAACCTAAAACATTATTTAGGGCGTAACACCCAGGTAGTTTCAAGCCCAAAAAAATCAGATGCCCTATTCTCTACACTATTCACGAGGGGCGAGTTATAGAAACGCGCCAAGCTCTCGCCGAAATTCGAGCATAGCCAACTGGTTGACCAGCATCACGCAGAAACAAATCAAATATCTCGGTTAATATTCAAGTATACAGAATAAATGAAATAGAGCCCTATTTCATTATGTACATTTAATTGCCAATAAGATATTATTTTATACAATTATATTCGATCTCGACGCATAATAACGGAGATATTATGAATTTTCAAAATCCCCCCCTCTTAAAACCGCCCCTCCCCCTGGTCCGATTTCAGTCATTAACGAACTTGATCTTCCTTATTTTTTTTTTACATAAAACGATTAAATTCAGAAGTTTGGTAAAGATCAAACAAGAATTGCACTGCTAGAGCGTTAACAGGACCAAATATATATATATAGTATATATAAATATATATCTATATTAAAATATATAGTATAATTTTGAACGGACCTCATTTTCGTTCATCTCCATGGTAGGTATCGATGGACAATTAATAAATGGGTTTCGAAACTCGCATCATGAGTACGACCTCAATAGCTGATTTCCCTTAAGGGAAATCTGCTAAAATGGATAATTAGTTTCACTTTCATTTCAGATGGATGAGATACAAAAAGGAACTGATACAGTCTGAATTTTGGGTTTAATTGAAAAATTGAATAAAATCAACCTTATTGAAAATGTAGTGTTCTATAAATGTTGTTTTTTTTTTCTCTACCGTGATTATTAAGCGTGATATTCGCTTATTTTTGTTTTCGGCCTTCATTAAACCCTCACTCAAAGAAATGTCATATTAATGATCAGCTGTTATATTATGAACCAATACATTCCAAGGTTAAATACCAAGTTTTGTTCTTAATGAACTTAGTTTGATGATGTCATTAATTAAGATTTAAGGTTCTCACTTCTTTACAATAGTGGATATTTAACCGTTTAATGCAACATTTAAGTTCATAGTCGTTTATCACTTGAATTTGGGTAGAGTGAGAGTGATTAAAAGGGTGGATCCGAAATATCTAAATATCTTATTATGAGCAGTTCCAAAAAATGTTATTGATCCAATCTTATTAAACTTTTGATTCTGAAATTGTTGTTCTATATATTTTTCTCAACTCAAATATTAAGAGAATTATTTGTACTTTCTTCTTTACAGCTTTCAGTGAAATAGTAGCGTTTTTTACCAATCCGTAGGGCATTTGCTTAGTTTTCGAAGCCCCTGCGTGACGGATTTTAAATTGAAATTTAATGATATTAAATTCACTAACAAAGCCTGTATCGAACCTTTAAAATCGAAATTTTGAAAGTACCTTATATCAAATATGTACGATGAAGTAAGAGATGACATTTGACATTTCATGGTTCAATATAGAAGATATACCGGCCTTATATAAATATTTTTTGCTGATAAAACCAAATATATCTCTTTTGATAAAGACCATTTCCTTTCTGAGTGATAGGGATGAGAAAATGTGAGTAGGTTATTTTAACAGAGCTTTGAGGTTATACGAAGATAGCAAAGTAATAGCTGAAAGTAAATTATAAAATTGGGACGGGAAAGAGCGTCCTGATTATGTCTCTTTATTTAGGCTTCATGTAACTTACATATATTCTCGTCTTTATTGTAATTGTTCTTCAGAATACGAGTAATGTACGGCCTCTAGTGTATTTACAAAATATAAAAATAATATAAATGGAAAAAAAACAATATTCCAGTATATGACTACATTAAATATTTTAAATACTCTAAATATAATCATAACTCATTTAAAAATATATATATATTTTTTTTTTTACCACTTGCAATACTAATATTGTTTTTGTTTTTCACTTGTCTCTATTAGAAATAATTATTTCTGTGATAGTTGGAAAACTGAAAATTATAACATACTTCTTATGTCAGTTTTGATATTTAATGCTTATTCATACCGGTGCATTTATTAAATGTATGTTCTTATTAGTAACATACAGTTATTCGGGCAATGATTTTTTGAATTTATTATTTCATATAATGCATTATTTATTCTTACCGCCAGTTTTATTTAATTCTACACATGCCTTTTTTGTTTCCAAAAAACGGTACAATTTTTCAGAGTGTACCAATTACTATGAAAATATAAAAATATTGCTCTATTGGGCCAATTATTTATTAAATTTATAGTTAAATTTATTTCATAAATGATAAATAATTTTAAATGGGAATTAGAAACTCATGGATGCTAATACTTTCAATTTGAATTTAAAACTGATTTAGAAGTATTTAATAGAAATTGGTAGTGTATTTAGTTGAAAATTGTTCAGAAAAAAATTACCATCGAGTCCCCTTGAAAATGACTACTACTGACATAGCTACACTAATACCAGCAAACTTCAACAATATAGTACAAACAAAAATACTCAAAGACTGGCAAAAACACTGGTTATGTACTGACAACGAATTATCGAAAATAAAACGCAATGTTGCAGGATGACCAAAAAGAGACAATGCCTAGATTCAAGAAGAGACCAAGTTGTCCTCACAAGACTACGCATTGGACATAATTACCTGACACATTCTTACATAATGAACAGAAAAGACAAGCCTACTTGTACTCATTGCAACACTGGACTAACTATAAAACACCTATCAACAGAATGCAGATTACGAGCTTACTTAAACATTCCACATGACTTGAACGAACTACTGACTGAGGGTAGCCCTCATATCGCCACTATTCTGACATATTCAAAAACAATTGGGCAGGTTTATATTTATTATGATTATTTTCTTTTTCATAAGCTTCGTGTAGACATATTTTGAGAAAGATATTCAATCAAATCCATTAAGAGCCATTTTCCCAGAAATATAACCTTTATTAAATAAATAGCTATAATTTATTTGAAGTATTTTTTTTTTATAAAACACGAATTTTCAATTCTTTTTAAGTATAGTACCTCTTTCCAGACAGAAATAAATAAAAATCATATACTTTTTTCTTTTTTATCATTAGTAATACCAATATTGGTTTTTGTTTTATATTTGTCTTTTTTGGAAATAATTATACTGTGTACATTGGAAAACTGAAGTTTTAAAATACTATAAGTAGTAAAATTGGGCAGTTTGAGAATATTTAATTACTTATTTTAAAATTTTAATGTTTCATAACTTTTTTAATTTTTAATGTGTGATCGTGCGTGGGTATGTATGTGATATGTTTAAATTTGAATGATATATCCCTGTTTTTATGAATAGTTGATGTTTCTAAGTTACCAAATTGTGTTTTCACTTATTTATTTACCACTTTTATAATTCTAAGTGGTGTTCGTGTTTCTTTAAGTGTTTTGTGTTCCATTTAGAGTATTGTTCTTTATATTATTTTGTGTTCCATTTTTGTTATTTTGTTTACTTGTTTTTTTTTTTCGTTTTCCCCATCATTAAGCTGAGCCAAATTGCCACAGTTTTGGAGCTCTACTATTTATAATAAATATATAAACATTTCTTTAATTTATTAAGTTATATTACTTTAATATAACTAAAGTTTTTAGTCCCAAGTAGCAATGCGATGTCTGTTCTTTGAAAGGGGGATTGCTAATCAATTTAATGCGGAATGCTATCATACAATCATTCTACTGTTGATACCATCAATTGTATTGTGAATGTGGCTAAATCATGCAAGGGCTTGTCTCATTTGAATTAGGTAAGTAGACCTGAGGGATTGAATCCCCCCCCCCCATCTCATGGGTTTTGAGAAATTGGCTTCATTCATAATTCAAACATGAAGTCATTCATAAGTGAAAAGGCTGACTGGCATGAAGTCGGCCGCCTGTCAAATCTTATGACATCTCTTATCATTGTTTACTAACTGTTATCTATGTTTAATCTGGTTTGATTAAATTGCGTCAAGCTTACGTTAATCCTGGAAGCCGACCACATCCCAGTCATTATGTATGTAGGTGCCTTTTAATCAGACGTATTTTAATAATTCACGAGTGAAAGCAGAGTAAACGAATTTTAATTATTTATCGATAAATAAGCCGTTCATAATATTATTGCTCATATGTGTACTATATATCTCTATTAGCAGATTTCCCCAAGGGAAATCAGCTATTGAGGTCGAGATTTTAGAAATTTTTCTTCAAATTTCCATCGATCCTACCTATTAGATGACCAAAATGATGTCCGTTCAAAATTGTATATATATTTGTTATATTGTTCGTTAATGGCAAATAAGTCGGACAAGTAGGAAGGGGGGGGGGCTAGTGGCGGCTAATTTCGAAAAATCGGAATATCTTCGTTATTATGAATAGGATTAAGAAATTGTATTTGAACAGTTTTATTGCAAATAAATAGCTATATAAATGTTGTTATGTACGTTTTTTCGCTATCTTGATTATTTTCATTTTTTAGTTTTCGTCCTTCAGTAAACACCCATTCCAATTCAAGTCATATTAGCAATAAGCTGTTATATTATGAAGCACATTATTTGAAACCTAAATACCAAATATTGTTCTCAATGAACTTTTACGTTTTGAGGTAATTGTACATTTTGATAGGACGTACGTAGGAATACTGCTTAGTTAACGCAGCCCCAGCGGGATGGACTTTTTTCGTATTTCCTTTGTACCCACAAAAAATTCTCTGGTTTCTGTCTGGTACGTAAACACATGTTAAATAAAGGCCATGAAGCAAATCCAGTTGTGTTCGAGGTAGGAAAATGGATCTGGTGGAACAGATATGGATCAGGATGGACATGCTGGAGGATAAGAATATTAATATTAAGGGTGAGGGTGGCGTGCTCAGGCATGTTCCGTCCTCTGCAGTAGCTGCCCTGGCCCGTGTAGGCTCCACTCTCGCCGGAGATGTCGGCTCAATAGGGGTCAGCTCTAGGTCAGTTCCTCCCCATCTCCTAGTTATTCTTTTATAAGTTTCTTTTAATATTTATTTAGTAACGTTTTAGTTATAAATTTTGCATTGCATTTTATATATTTGTTTATTTTTTAACTTTTTTAATATTTGACTACCTTTTGTTGACTTTTACATTTATTTATATATTACACCTTGTTGCAAAGTGTAAATGTTGTGTCACAAAGCACTGGAGATGGGACGCCCCGAAAGTACTCTGTCTTTAATAAATGATGCATTAAGAGTGGTGTGTGTTTGTCCTTTTGATCCTTCCGTTGATGATGGACCTTCACCAGCCAGCTCAAATCTGTGTCTGATTTCTCTCAATAGTAAGTAACGTAGGAGCGATTAATTTAGAAATCTTTTTTTCGCTCCTCAAATAATTAGTTATTGCTTTACTTTTTTTTTCATTTTATTTTCCCGTGTTGACCTCAATTAAAAGGATAAATATATTGAAACGTTGGAAGTGGAGTTGTATTAATTAAAGTTCCCTTTGACGGACTAACTGATAAATCCCACAGAAATTCGTTATTTGATTCGCTAGCAACTAATATTGAAGTAATCTCGACCAAACTGAATTTCTGGAATTCAATGATTTACTGAGTTCCAGCTTCTATAAAAAGATAATTAATTTACAGTTAAAACGTTGAACACGCGTGTTTATTGCCTTTTCGCGATGTGGAATTTATTTATAGATTTTTATTTATTTAATAATTGTAGCCAAATCGGTCTCAAGTACATTTCGATGTTTAGAATCTTTAATGCCTCCGACACGTTTCAAGCAATATTTTATGGCTGTTCTTCAAGAGGCTATCCTTAAAGTTATTCTGCTTTATAGGAGATTTCCGTTCAAGAAAATCAACTATTGAGGTTGTACTCATGACGCAATTTTAGAAAAATGTCCTCAAATTTCCATCGATCCTAACTAGGAGATGACGAAAATAAGCGTTCAAAACTGTATATATATACTAGCTCAGATACCCGGCTTCGCCCGGAAATTTATTTGAGGCTGAATGGTGGTAGTATTTTTTGGCAAGGCTTAACTTTGCACAATATTTTGACATTTACCCGTTTATAATATTATATATATAAACTATATTAATATAGATATAATATATATAAATATATATATAATGATACATACTCAGTATATGAAATAACATACGTCATATTTGTCTGAGGTAACGCTCTAGTGGTCGCAATTAAGGTTTGATCGTTGCCAAACTCTATATTTAAAATATTTATGTTAAAATAAAGATGAAGTCCGTTTATGGCTGAAATCAGAATATTGCGTGAGGGGGGGTTGGGAGGGGGGTTTGAATATTTAAAAATCTCATTTATTGTGTGTTAGATACAAAAATTATTTATTATTATATGGATCCAATCTTATTTCAAACTGAATGCTGAATAAGTGTTATTCCATATGTATTTTCGGCATCTTGGATATTAATCCAGATATTCGGATTTTACACTTTTCAACCTTCAGTAAACCCCCCTCCCACTAATGTCATATTAACAATAAGCTGTTATATAATGAACCAGAACATTCCAAGGGCAAATATTGTTTTCATTGAACTTTTACTTTGTGCATCCAAATACCTTATGTGATCAGTCATGAAGTAAGATTTTTCGTTCTTTACTCGAAAAAGATAGTTGATTTTTATCATACTGGATATTCAACTCTTAAGCTCGTATTTGTTATTGACTGAAATCTTACTTGGGATAGTGTTTGGGGGAGGGGGGGTTGAGAATTATATATTTTTTTATTTATTTATACAGGAGCACCTGCATCTTGGCGATTTGGCTCAGAGTTTCACAATGCAAAATGAAAACAAAATTTTAGAAAAATGACAAAAACTGAAACAACAAATAAAAAATTAAGTACAACAAATAATCATTAAATAATAGTAATAAAGACAATTTATAAACATAAGACATAAACAAACATGAATAAACATTAGACTAGTAATTAAGACAACAATTTAAAAATGGTTTTAATAAAAAAATTATGTTATTCCTATATACTAGTATATTTATATTATTATTATTACTTATTTATTTATTTATTTAGTTTTGTACCCCACAGCGGTGATTGGCATTATTAGGATAATATATACTCCTTCATGAGCTTACCTTTTGTTGTACATTTATATTACGGAAAATATACCGCGCTTTGTCTAAAGAATACAATAAAAGTTAACCCTTTTAAATCTTTTTAGGTATGCTGTAGACCTATTCTATTTTGAATTATATGTTTTTGTAAATGTTGGTGTGTTTTAGATATGTTAGTATTTGTGGAATATATTGGCTGTTGTCAGTTAATAGTTCTGTCACATCGTGGGGTATGTGAAGGTTTTCTCGTTGGATGCAGTCTGTCAGTATGTGTTTTATCGTAAGCTGTTTCTTGCAATTCTAAATAAATCCGTTATTATGTGTCGGATATGAAAATGTCATAGAACCAATCATGTTAAACTATTGTCCTTCTACAATTATTGAAATCTGCTATTGTTGTAGCGGTTTTTCGTAACTAAAGTATTAAGCCAGTTGTTTTTAAACTGTTGTTAAACTCTTCGTTTATTTTCGTCTAAATGGAGAATATGCAAAGAGATGAGAATAAAAAAGAGGAGAAGAAATGAGATTAAAAAAGTCCGTCACTCAGTGGCTGCGTAAACTAAGCAGATTTCCCTCGTGAAGTTTAGTAATAGATAAATCTACATACTGGTAACACCACCGTGAATAATAAGTGAATAAATACAAACGGTAATAAGAAATGATTCAGTCAATTTCAATAACCTGTCGACAGGAAGCGTTTGAAATGTAAACAAACAGTTCTGCCAGCCTCACACTGGAAAGAAATATAGCTATGGTAGTCAGAGACATAAAGAAGGGGGGGGGATCAACAAAACGTATTTGCATATATATCACAAAGTAATAGGTTAGAAGACAAGAAAGGTTAGGTTACACGAGCGCCGAACTACGGAAACAGCCGACCAAATCGGAAAAATTACGACAAGCACACTTCATAAAAATGCAAATATCTCGGTTAATATTCAAGATAGAGAATAAACGTATATAACAATATTTATAGTAAATTTAATTTGCAATAAGATTGATTCTATATAATTTTTCGATCGGACGTATAATAACGGTAATATTTCTAATTTTAGAAAATCCTCTCCTCTAAACCCCCCTCCCTCTGGTCCAATTTCAGCCATTAACGAACTTGATCTTTTTTTTTTACATAAAACTACTAAATATCGAGTTTGGTAACGATCAAATAAAAATTGTGACCGCTAGAGCGGTAACAGACAAATGTATATGTGTATATATATATATATATATATATATATATATATATATATATATATATATATATATATAGTTTTCAACGGACCTCATTTTTAGCACATTTCCCTTAAGGGAAATCAGCTATTGAGGTCGTACTCATGACGCGAGTTTCGAAAAATTTCTTCAAATGTCCATCGATCCTACCCAGGAGATGACGAAAAAAATGAGGTCCGTTCAAAATTTTATATTTATATATATTTGTCTGTTAACGCTCTAGCGGTCGCAATTTTTGTTTGATCATTAGCAAACTCGGAATTTAATCGTTTTATGTAAAAAGAAAGATCAAGTTCGTTAATGGCTGAAATCGGACCAGTGGGAGGGGGGGTTTAGAAGGGGGATTTTCGGAAAATTCATAATATCTCCGTTATTATGCGTCAGATCGAAAAATTGTATAGAATCAAACTTATTGCAAATTAAATTTTCTATAAATATGGTTCTATACATTTATTCTACCGAGATATTTGCATTTGTATTCTGCATTGGTCGGCAGGAGTGAGCTGTTTGGTACTTTCCGAAGAGAGCTCTGGCGGCCGTTTTCGTAACTATTCGTCCCTCGTGTATAAGTTTAGTGATCCCTACTGACTACACTTGTTATTGGGCGGATTTCTATTCTAATACTTCACGTGGGAAATCTGCTTAGTTTACGCAGCCCCTGCGTGACGGACTTTTCGTCATCTACTAGGTAGGATCGATGGACATTTGAAGAAAAAATTCGAAAATTCCGTCATTAGTACAACCTCAATAGCTGATTTCCCTCAAGGGAAATCTGTTAATTAGTTTACGCAGCATCTGCGTGATGGACTTTTATTAATTTAGATTCTATGTATTGTGATTCCGTATGGTTATATATACAAAAAATTATATATACAAAGATCGTGTACTAATTTTTAAAATAAGTTATTCTGCTACACTCAATGCCAATAATGATGTTTAAACTTTTGCACAATGAGAAACTTTATGAACATTTTCATAAAGTTTATAAGGAAACTGTGACTTAATATACAATGCATTGAATTGGAGGACCACTCTTAGCATTGTATTTTTTCCTCTCTTATTTTAACCATAATTTGAACTTTTAACAATTATTGTTAGAACTTCTCTCAGGCTGTTTCTCTTGTTTAGTGTGCACATTCTTTTCAGATGTAAATTGAATGTAAAGTTAAGGTTATTTAATAGTTATTTATTATACAAGTGACGAAAGTAGATCATTTTACATCTCGAGTGAAACGTTTACCCACACGAGCGAAGCGAGTGTGGTAATTATACGAAAGTTGTAAATTCTACTTTCGTCACGAGTGTAATATTAAATTTTTTCTGTAATCGTGTAATACATGATCAGATCTAACCATACAATGAACAAAATTAGGATGTTGTTGGTAGGTTATAAGCATGGTTGTGAAAGGTTATAAGCATAGTTATAAAACTATTTTTTCGTGATGATTGTGAAGTAGTGCAGTTATAAACAACTGCAGGTTATAAACAAGGAAGGTAATTATTATTATATTTAAATTTTAAAATATATTGATTATTTCCACCAATAATTCATTCAATTTACAATTTATTTTGTTAAAATAAATTCTTACAATGTTAAGAAACATTTATAAGCATTTAATTTCCTACTTCAAATTATTTTTTAATTTATACTTATTACAAATTAAGAAGGCAATTCACTTTCTTCACTCATTTCAGTTTAGTAATGTTACCATTATTCAACGATTACAGAAAAAGTATTTTATATGAATGTCGTAATCAGTTTTGTTTCCTACTTCTTTCCATTTGAGTTGTATGCTCTCTGCGAAGATTCTACTTCTCTCAGGCTGTTTCTCTTGTTTAGTATGCACATTCTTTTCAGATGTAAATTGAATGTAAAGTTAAGGTTATTAAAAGTATTTTATATGAATGTCGTAATCAGTTTTGTTTCCTACTTCTTTCCATTTGAGTTGTATGCTCTCTGCGAAGATTAGCAGTCCTATGATTCTTCAAATTCTACAACAGTGTAGCTAATAATTGGGAAAATAATAGTGAATAGGTCTCCCAGAGAATATAGGCCATTCAACAAGTCGAGCTATAGATTTTCTGCCATTGGAATTAGCTAGGAACAGCCTGGTCAGGTCTAATTACTTGCTTTCCAATCTACATTGCAATTACTCTTCTTTCCTTCAAGCCGTTTTAAATTGAATCTTTAAGCCCGAATCAAGATGGATGACGGCCAAAAATGCTGATCAGGAATCAGATAATAAGTCTTAATTACTCAAGAAGAATGCATTTACTTGATACACTGCTTTTGTACCAATTACTCCAGCAAAATGTATTTCTGGAGAAATTCTCAATTGAAGAATAATTGGAAGATTAAAGAATAAGTTTCCTTGATTGTGACTACTTTTAATCTGGGATAACCCCGCAGATATTCTGTTCATCACTAATACTGATTCTATGGAGAAATATTTGTTTTAATGTCTTTTTCGTGGTATCTAATACTGTCTTTCCTTGTCCAAGATATATATAATTGTCATAATTTGGTTTGACAAAAAAGTATATATGGCTTTATCTTTATGAACAAAGTCCTCACAACAGTAATTTAAATGTTCTGGTTCGAACTTGTGAATAACTTGTTTGACTTTAGTCCAATCATAGGATACAATCTGAACAAAAATCATTAACACTTATGGCAATCAATACATAAATTAAAAATTATATTAAAATAAATTTATATATTGTGAGTGTTTGTATGTCTAAATTATTCCATGGACTGACTTCGATTTTTTAATCATATAGTAGTTTCATTAACAGTATTACAGAGCTCAATAAAAAACAAAACAAAAAACAGCATTTTAATGAATACCAACATTCTCAAAAATGTATTCTTGTCGAAGGTCATTAGTCAGTAAGAAGGTAAGGGTCTGTTTCTAGAAAAGTCTGCCTATTCTTTTTAGGCATCTGTTATTTAGCGATTAATATTTGTATTATTATTGTATTATTGTTTGTATAGCCCAATATACAAAAAGGGGGATGTGCTAGAATGTGGTAATTACAGGGGCATATCACATCTCTCGTGTGCATACCTTTTGCCCAGGAAAGAATTGGTAGGTACCAAACAGGTTTTATGAAAGGGAAGTCCACTATAGACCAAATTTTCACCCTTAGAATAGCACTGGAAAGAGGAAGAGAGTATAATATTAATACTCACCACCTATTTATTGATTTCCGTGCAGCATATGACAGCATAATAAGGGAAGAGCTCTATAGTGGACTGCTGGAAATAGGCATCCCTGTTAAGCTTATACGCCTTATTCGCATGACCATGGGAAAGGTGATATGTATGGTCCGCTATCTGGGTATGACCTCAGAGGGGGACTGTCTTGCATGCCTGCTCTTCAACCTAGCCATGGAGTGTGCTGTAAGAAGATCAGGAGTTCAAGTTGGAGGCACAATTTTCAATAGGTCCGCAATGATCTTGGGCTTTGCTGATAACATTGACATAGTTGGTAGGACCTTTGAAGCCATGGAAAGAGCATTTTTAGATCTTCAACAAGCAGCTGAAAAATTAGGTCTCGTTGTCAATGAAAATAAGACTAAATATATGTGTACAAAAGGTCATAGAGGCGAGCCTTCTACTCATATTGGGCCTTTTACTTTCGAGAGAGTGGAGGAATTTGTTTACTTGGGTTCGCAAGTGAATTCCCAGAATGACATTGCCCAAGAGATCCAGCGTAGAGTAATTTCCGCGAACAGATGTTACAACGGACTGCTGGAGAATTTTAAAAGCCTAGTGGTATCTCGAGCTACAAAGATCCGTCTCTATAAGACACTTCTGAGGCCAGTCTTAACATATGCCTCGGAATGCTGGACAATTAATAAAAAGCAGGAACAAGCACTGGCTAGGTTTGAGAGGCGTATTCTGAGAAAAATCTTGGGAGGCGTCTGTGAAAATGGGATCTGGAGCCGACGGACTAGTGCCGAGGTTATGACATTATATGGAGATGCGGGTATAATGACATTCATCCGGGTAAGCCGTCTCAGATGGGCTGGACATGTGGCGAGAATTTCAGAAGACGAGATCCCCAAGAAGGTGCTGCAAGAGGTGCTATATGGCACAAGAAGGAGAGGGAGGCCAAGGTAGCGGTGGATAGATGGCGTGGCCGAGGATGCCTCATCCATGCTGGGGATTCGGGATTGGAAGATGGCGGCGCTGGACAGAGATGACTGGTGGTCAAAGCTGCAAGAGGCCCTGTCCTCTCGCGGGATGTAGCGCCAGTGATGATGATGATGATGATGTTATTCAGCGATTAAATTGAATACTCACAACGAAGCATGTGTATATTTATTTATTAATAACCACAATATAAAACATAATATTAATTCAATCTGCGGACTAAAATCAGCAATGTTTTATAATATCTTACTAAATAAACATTCCTTATCAAAGCTTCTCCTCCTAATAAATTTGCCAGAATAGGAATCTATTATACTCGTTCCGAATATTCTTTATTTTTTTCAATTGACTTAAGGCCGCAGCGCTTCCACCCTGTGAGAATGAGCACCTGTGTTTAAGTAATTATCTTAATGGTTAACAATCTAATGTTTATAGCTTTGTCCTTCGATTGGGTTTATTAATATGCAGGCATAAATAAACAGAAATGCCTCGTTCAAGGATAACACTTCTCCATGTTCCCCAAAAAAGACCCATCTCTTTCCTGCATCCCTTCTTATATCAGTACGACTTGGACGTTCTTTTATCAAATGCTTTATCTGATTCCCTTTATCAAACAATTTTTTTGCAGTGGAATTAGCAGATTTCCCTTAAGGGAAATCAGCTATTGAGGTTGTACTCATGATGCGATTTTCGAAATTTTTCTTCAAATGTCCATCGATCCTACCGTCAGTAGATGAACGAAAATGAGTCCGTTCAAAACTGTATATATATATCTATATATATATATATATATATATATATATATATATAATATATATATATATATATATATATTTGTCTGTTACCGCTCTAGCGGTCGCAATTTTTGTTTGATTGTTACCAAACTCGATATTTAGTCGTTTTATGTAAAAAGAAAGATCAAGTTCGTTAACGGCTGAAATCGAACCAGTGGGAGGGGGGGGGTTTAGAGGGGAGGATTTTCGAAAATTCGAAATATCTCCGTTACTATCCGTCAGATCAAAAAATTGTACAGAATTAATCTTATTGCAAATTAAATTTACTATAAATATTGTTATATACATTTATTCCCTATCTTGAATATTAACCGAGATATTTGCATTTTTATGAAATTTGGGCCGATACCGGATTTTTGAATTTCCCGCGAAAAGCTAGTACCGCCCTTTGCCGTAACCGTTTGGCTCTCCTATGGAGATTTCTCTATTGTATAACTTCACGTGGGAAATCTGCTTAGTTTACGCAGCCCCTGCGTGACGGACTTTATTTATTATTCTACAAGAACTTCACTTCGAATAATGTTCACATAATGAAAAATGTACATTATAATTGATTGTCCATCAAGAATGAGATCATTTATTAATTAGGATTTATAGTTACGTTACATGTTTAATTTCTAAAACCTTGGAGCTTATTTCATAATGACGGAATAAGTAATCTGCAGGCGTTTTCCGAAGAAGACATGACGGTAATTCTTATAGTATTGTTGTGTTAAATGAGAATCTAAGAGACATTTGACCCTTGCACGAGACAGAAGCAAAAATCATCACTCATTTTAGTATTATATTAGCAGATTTCCCTTAATTACTCATTTCGTGATTTCCTTCGCGAAATTTCTTCAAATGTCCATCGATCATACTCAGGAGATGACGAAACGGAATAATCGAAGGTAATTCTTATATTATTGTTATGTTAAAGAGACCTACGAATCTGAGTGTCTCTAGAGGTTTATGATCCATGGGGGACTATAGTATCAATCAGTTTTATATGTAAAATATTAACATTTATATTTCTTCCCAAAATACAATTAACATGTAATTCAAGTAAGAAAACTCAACTCACCCAAAATGACTAAATTGAATAACTGAGTATTGAATATTTTGTTCTCTTTGATTTATGTAATCGCCCTAAGTGAATACCCGCGCAAACCCTACTGCAGCATCAGCCGATGTAGCACTGTTTCTTTTCCAAGCTTAATTCACCACCCAAGATGAAGTTTGGAGATCAGTTAAATGTGATTTTCCAAAGGCAATGAGTCCGAAAAGACATTTGCATAAAATCTTCTCATTCCCTTGGATGTTAATCTAAACTCTAGAAACTAACGAAAATGTGAGCGGTATCCGAATGGAATTCAAACTTTGACAAATGCACTCCCTCATCCATAATAACAAGCGGAGAGAGAGGGTTCCATTGCCCTACTCCTAATTAAGAAAGAAAAAGTAAAAAAAAAAGGGGGTGGGGAAAAAAGAAAGGGGGTTGGAGGTGAAGACAAAGTAAAAATACCTGGGAAATGTTTGGGACGTGTTCCTAATTTATTAATTGATCGTGATAAATGAGCCCGATGAAAGTAGAAGATTGATGAGCGTGGATTGGGGAGGCTCGGAAAAAACCTGCCGTCGGTCGACGATGACAGATAGGAAAGTTGAGTCAAAGAAACCTTCTTCCAGTTAAGCCCTTTGCAAATTGTCTCCGCTTCCCAATTTATATTTCCGCAAAAATTTATTGTTATTACTGTTTAGAAATAGATCAGAAATAGATAAATTTGTATTAGGGAGTCGGTTTAGCTTAGTTATAGAGTGGTGAAATCATGCTTCTAGTGATTCAGTTTTAGCAGTTTTTCCTTAACCCTAGAACGGCAGTGATATTATTTCCCGCTTAATGGTATTGATACGTAAATTTTACGTGTGCAACTGATAATTGGTGAAATTATTCAAAATTTGTTAATGTTTGTGACTATTTTTTTATTTTATTAAAACATACACTTATCTTTAACTTATATCTACGTTAATATCTAATAATGTGCACGGCATTCCTTTCAGGCGCTTTGTTCGAAACACGTTCCGGAGGTTGTGTGCTCCATTCTTACCAAGCACAACCCCACCTTCTACATTTATTGTGACTGATCTGTCAATATTGTGTGGTTGAGAGGTTTTAGGTTTTTTTTTCCTCTGTGTTTGTTCTCTTTCTTCGATTGCCTTGATGTCTTCTAAAATTTTCTCACTCTCATCGCTATCTAGCCCACTCTGTGTTGCAATTATTTCCGAAGGCTCAGCCTCCTCATCACTTGGATCATCATCGCTCTCCTATCCATAACCATCTATTTCATAATTGTCATTTTCCCCATCTGAGTCATCGGAAAGTTCTTTCAACAAATTTCTGATTTCTTCATCCAATGAATATTTTTCTCCATTTTTCCGAAACTATAAACAGATTATTTATATTCTTTTTATACATCTTGGACTTTTTTATTTTCAAAAATAAAAGTTAAAAACATTAAGAGAAAATAAATTATAATATAAAAAATAAATTGAAAGAAAATAAATTGAGAATAACATTAACTAAGTTATGGCATAAAAACCGGTTAATAGTAGCGATACATAATTTTACGTTCCAAAAAGTTACGGTTAATGGTATTGATACGTAAATATTACGTGTCGTTTTTATTTCAAAAAATAGTATTGGATGATTCTGAAGGTTCACTTAGCTGCACTTGGCGGATGTCAAGTCCGACCTGTCTTGAGGGCTCATAGATGAGGGGTGGGGGTGGTGGTGTCGTGAACGTCCCTTTGATCACAGTTCAAACCAGATCCCCCCCCCCGTTCTTTAGTTCTTTGAATACTAAAATTTGAGTAAATTAAAATATAAATTATTCTGATTCATTATAAATTGCAGTACTAGATATAGTAAATATTTTTCAATAAGTTTAATGTGTTATATACAGATATATACCAGTAATTGCTTTTCTTTCCGGTGAACAATATCTGTCAATCTGTTCTGAGTGGTCCGCAAATCTATTTGTTTATAATTCGGAAGCCATTTCCGGTTGGAGGTTATTAAAGCTAACAATAAATGTCTTAATGACTGTGGAAAAGGAAAAAAAAATTAAGGGCAGAAGGTCAACAAAAAAGAAAACTTCAAATGATTATTAAAACCACTTTTATTTCACTACTAGTTATGCACCAAGATGACTGATCGCCCTAGCATCTGTCAAATTAACTGTATACGTATTTATATATATGTATTATAATATATATATATATATATATATATATATATATATATATATATATATATATATATATATATATATAGTTATGAACGCATCTCATTTCCGTTATCTTCTGGGTAGGGTCGAAGGACATTTGAGGAATTTTTTCAAAGATTTCGTCAGGAATACAGCCTTAATAGATAACTTCCATTAAGGGAAATCTGTTAGTAAAATGCTATTAAACCAAAATAAATGACTCAATTGGGAATATTCAATTTTTTAGATATAATAATGGCATCAGTTAAAAAAAAATACAGAATATACTTTATGTTCATAAAGTGGAAGAAATGAAACTGGAAAAAAATAAGCCTTCCAGCAGAAAGTCATAGAACGACAAGTTTATCACTGTATTGCTCTTGGAAGCCTAAAAATTCAGCCACTTTGCTTTGGCTGTGCTCCCATTCTTGCTTTTATTTACTTACACTAAGTTGCATAGTCAAAATGTTATTTTTATCGTTGTAATTAAATTTCTGGTGAAATACAGTTTCTATAAAATTTGGAAAATCATTACATAATACGGAAAATTAGGAATAAATAAGAGGTTAGTATGAGTAAAATCTATTAGCTTTAACTTGATTTTATTGTTCAATAAATTTCTCTGTTATTTCAATTCTTTTATATTTTGGTTTAGAACAAAGTAAATTTAGTGAATTGACAAGGATTCAAATGGCATTTTTAAGTTAGAAAAAACTTCAACAAGGTTTTTCAGAAACATATAATCTACATGCATGCATCCTTCCATCTCTGCTTGGGCCCATCACTCCTCCTTGCTCAATCTTGGCATATTATTTCTATCGGATGTCATAAATGCTTTCAGCATCACCCCAACACCTCACTGAGTGCTCCTTAATGACCTATGAGAGGTTCAGACACAGCTTTCTTTTTTTTTTTGGAGGTACAATATTAGCGTTTCCTACATTTTGTTCCATGTCACATCGTAAAATGCAAACTTCTCTTTACAGAGAGACCTGTAGTCTTTTGGATATCCCTGTACTAATACACAGTATAACTTCCCAGAGCAAATTTATAAAAAAAAAAAAAAAATGTTTACAGAGGCAGTATTATCTTGAGTTGAAGAGAAGAAACCACAAAGCCACACACCCTCCACAACGCATAACACCTGATGATGGGCCATTTTCTTATCTCATCGATTATTCAGTTGAAAGCATTTTCAAAGCTTGAAGTCATTAGCCTCTGCAATATATTTTCTAATCCATATGATAAGGCTAAAAGCGAAGGAGGTGGAGAGATGGATTGTATATATATATATATATATACTATTTATATATATATAATATTATATTTTTATATTGATGAGAGAGAGTGAGAGAGATGAGAGAGCGAGAGAGAGAGAGACTGGGAGAGATGAGGAGAGAGCTGAGAGAGGAGAGAGAGAGAGAGAGAGAAAGGATAGATAGATAGATAGAAATAGAATAGAGAGAGAGAGAGGAGGTGACGACCGAGAGAGATGAGAGAGAGGAGAGAGAGCAGGAAGAGAGAGGAGAGCGCGAGAGGAGACGGAGGACGGATATGATGAGGAGCATGAGAGAGAGACAGAGAGAGAGAGAGAGATGGTAGAGAATGGAGAGAGATAGAGAGAGAGAGAAAGAGAGAGAGAGAGAGAGAGAGAGAGAGAGAGAGAGAAGAGAGAGTAGAGAGAGAGAGAGAGAGGAGAGAGAGAGAGGAGAGGAGAGAGAGAGAGAGAGAGAGAGAGAGAGAGAGAGAGAGAGAGAGAGAGAGAGAGAGAGAGAGAGAGAGAGAGAGAGAGAGAGAGAGAGAGAGAGAGAGAAATAGAGAGAGAGAGATTGATAGAGAGAGAGAGAGAGAGAGAGAGAGAGAGAGAGAGAGAGAGAGAGAGAGAGAGAGAGAGAGAGAGAGAGAGAGAGAGAGAGAGAGAGAGAGAGAGAGAGAGAGAGAGAGAGAGAGAGGGAGAGAGAGAGAGGAGAGAGAGAGAGAGAGAGAGAGGAGAGAAGAGAGAGAGAGAGAGAGAGAGAGAGAGAGAGAGAGAGAAGAGAGGAGAAGAGAGAGAGAGAGAGAGAGAGAGAGAGAGAGAGAGAGGAGAGAGAGAGAGAGGAGAGAGGAGGAGAGAGAGAAGAGAGAGAGAGAGTGTGATGGAGAGAGAGAGAGAGAGAGATGAGAGAGAGAGAGAGAGAGAGAGATGAGAGAGAGAGAGATGAGAGAGAGCGAGAGAGAGTGGACGAAATGAGGTTCGTTTAAAACTATATATATATATATAGGTCTGTTAACACTCTAGCGGTCGCAATTTTTGTCGGTATTTAATAGTTTTATGTAAAAAGAAAGATCGAGTTCATTAACAGCTGAAATCGGACAAGTGGGAGGGGGGGGGATTTAGAGGATGGGAATTTCGAAAATTCGAAATATCTCCGTTACTATACTTTGGATCAAAAAATTCTATAGATTCAATCTTATTGAGAATTAAATTTACTATAATTATTGTCATATACATTTATTCTCTATCATGAGTATTAACCAAAATATTTGCATTTTTATTAAGTGTAACGGACGAGCTATGGTCGCTTCAATTCGATTCGGCCGAAAGCTAGTTCGGCCGTTTCCGTAACTGTGCGGCACTCGTATGCAAATTTCTCTATTGAATAGCTTTACGTGGGAAATCTGCTTTATTTACGCAGCCCCTGCGTGACGGACTTTTTTTAATGGTCGGCATGTTACCCCTTGCGAAGTGATATACGACTATCTAGCATACTTTTTATTCGTTTGAAAAAAGATGTCTTTCATTCTAGAAAGATTTTTAATTTAACGTACCCTACTAATACACCCTTTGAAAAATTGTATTCCATTTTTGCATATTTTATTGGCTATCAATGTTGTATACTAATTTTTAGTTTTATTAATATATAAATAATTACGTTGTGATGGCGCCGCCGATTAAGTGTTAGTGCTCTTTACTCGTAAATGTAAATTTGATTGATATTTTATTATTTAATGGAGGACTTTAGTAGTCCTGAGTGAATGGGGTAATTTAAAATGGAGGATTTCTCCTTTGCTATGAGTTAGAATTATATTGTTATAGATCCAACCTTGTCAATCTATTCATACTCCATAATTTTTGTTTTAAACAGTTTTTCATAGCTTAAACATTTAGAAAGTTATTCGTACATACATGTTTTCAGCGTTGTACAAACTCTCTACTATTAATTCTTGAATTTTGGTTTGAAATTGATAATATATGAATACATTACATTACTTCTACTATACTATCAGCACGTGGGAAATCTGCCTAGTTTACGCAGCCCCTGCTTGACGGTCTTCTTAGCTATCCGTACATACATATATACGTCTCTCCGAAAATCAAAATAGATTCAGGCATTGTTCAAGAGGTTTCATTCCGTTGATATCTGAAACCGATTTTTTTAGCAGATTTCCCTTAAGGGAAATCAGCTATTGAGGTCGTACTCATGACGCGAGTTTCGAAAAATTTCTTCAAATGTCCATCGATCCTACCCAGGAGATGACGAAAATGAGGTCCGTTCAAAATTATATATATATATATATATATATCTCTATATATATATATATATATATATATATATATCTATATATATATATATATATATATATATATATATATATATATATATATATATATATATATTTGTCTGTTAACTCTCTAGCGGTCTCAATTTTTTTGTGGTCGTTAACAAACTCTGAATTTAATATTTTTTTGTAAAAAGGAATATCAAGTTCGTTAATGCCTGAAATCGGACCAGTGGGATGGGGGGGGGGATTTAGAGTGGGGGATTTTCGAAAATTCTAAATATCTCCGTTACCATACGTCGGATAAAAAAATTGAATAGATCCAATCTTTTTGCAAATTAAATTTACTATAAATATTATTCTATACATTTATTCACTATCTTTAATATTAACCGAGATATTTGCATTTGTATTGTGTGTGTGGTCGGAAGGAGTCGGCTATGTTCGGGACTTTCCGCCAAGAGCTAGTGCGGCCGTTTCCGTAACTATTCGTCCTTCTGAATAAGTTACTACTACTGTTATTATTAGGCAGATTTCTCTATTGGAAAACTTCACGTAGGAAATCTGCTTAGTTTACGCAGCCCCTGCGTGACGGACTTTTTTATAATTACAATACCTCAATTACTCCATACAAGGAATTAACGGGGAGGACAACGAGCCTTCCGACTATTCGAATTATGTGTTTTTCATTGTGTCGGCATGATTGCAAATAATTAATTATTTCGGTTGGATTAATTCAGTTAATCTGATTTAGAGCCAGACGAGGATTGACATATGGAGGCTTCTTCAGTGGATTGAGTGTTTAAATATGCAAGGTCCTGTCCTCACTCCAGACCGCCGTCTATCAGGGAGGTAAATTAATTATGCAGCCATTTCTGAAATATTTATTTGGACCTCCATTTATTTTGCAGTCAAATGAGCGAATAGTTGGTAGTTGAGCAGTAGCTTACCTGTTAGTAGAGTGGATTATTATGGCGGTAATCCCGTCTGAAGTGCATAACTCAATCGATAATGAATAAGTTACAAGCAATTTCTTTAGTGCATTTTTTATATATTTTAATATAAGAACTTTAGACATGACGATATTATCGAAAATATTTCTGATTCGAGTTATAACTTACAATAATTAACTATAAAATAATGAAATTACATATTTGGGATTGTTATAAACTTCTACTTCTTTCCTTGTGTTCTAAATCGAATGAAGTCAGTGTGGTGTTTATTTATTTATTTTACTTATCAGCGAGACGATATTGCTCATTTAAAAACAACAAAAACAATTTATATAAACAAAATACAAAATGAAAATAGAAACAAGAAAAAATTAAATTATACAAAATAAGATCGCAAACAAATAACTAAAATCGACTAAATACAAGAACACAACAATGTAACGAAACACAACTAAATAAAACTCAACTAAATAATAGAACGAAATCAAATAACCAAACAACGAAAAACAACAATAAACACAAAATAACAAATAAAATAAATAAACAAAAACAAAACATTAAGTTCAAAAACAAAAACTGTAAAGACTAATAAAATTACGTAAACAATTATATAATTTCAATGGAAAAAAACTAAACAAATAAATATAAATTAGTATGTAAATAAAAGAAATTTCTAAACAAAATATTTACAATCATATGCTCTCACTTTCTTTATCACACATACAAACATGCATACACCTCACTCTCGCATGCACACGACACACACGCGTGCAGGCACACACAACACACACCGCACCACACACGCACACACACACACACACACACACGCACATACACACACATAAACATACAGTAAAACGGTTTAGCTGTAATTTAAAATATTTAATTTAAGAAGGATTAAAAAGGATTTTAAAATGTAACAATTCTAAATTTGTGAGTATATGTTAAGATCATGTAAATGTTGGAGTATTATGGAAATGTGTGGGCTACCTTCAGTAAGCAAGTCGTGTAGTCATGAGGGATCTTTAGATGGTCACGTCTTTTGCAGTCTGTTAGAATGTGTTTTATTGTAAGCGGTGCATTACACACGTTGGCATTCTTTCCTTTTCAAATAGGTAACCATGGGTAAGGAAAGAATGACCTATACGTAGTCTCGTAAGGACTACTTCGTCTCTCCATGTAAATACTTCAAATTTGTCACTCCATGTCTTAACTGTAGTTTTTAGAGAAGCGAGAAAACAAAATCGATATATTTTACAACTGGAAATAGAATAGCCTTTAATGTTTTGTACAATAAAGTATTTCATAATATAATATGAAACAATCTAATTATATCCAATATTCTATTACTCATGAGTAAAGTGGATGTGATGAAAACATATACTATTTTCTCATATTTTTTTAACTTTTTTAAGCTTCGAATAATAGGGTTTATTTCATAACAGAGTATTGTTTATGTACATTTTATTCTCTATCTTGAATATTAACCGAGATATTTCCATTTTTCATTTTTCTGCTTTGAGAAAACCCCCCACTTCTACTTATATTACATAAACAATACTCTGTAATGAAATAAACCACATTATTCGAAGCTTAAATACCTTATATTGTTTTCAAGAGACCTATATAAACGCAAATATGTCCTGCCTCCCTTCGTCTTAAGTTCTCGGACTACTAAAATTTTATTGATTGAAATAAAAATTATTCTGAAGCATTATAAATTATAGTTCTAGTTGTAGTAAAGAGTTTCCAATAAAATTAATATATTATATTCTGGCATGTTTGAGTATTTTTTTTCCTTTCCGGTGAGAGGTTAGCTGACCTGTTTGTTTTGTTTCAGATCCCTCCCGTTGGGAGGGGAAAGATTTCTTATTACCGCATGTATTTATTCACTTTATATTCACGGATTTGTTGGTTTACCAGAGGGATGATTTATCTATTGTTAAACTTCATGAGGGAAACCTGCTTAGTTCACGCAGCCCCTGTGTGACGGATTTTTATTAAAAAAATCACTGACTGTGACCAAATAAATATTTTCCCCAAAAGTTGATACTGTGAAACTTAAAAAACTCATAATTTTTCAACGATTGGCATCACCAATAAACATATTTTGTCTTTTACTTTGGTATAATATATTTTTATTCCCTCGTTCCAATATTATTATTTTTATTTTAAAGACTATTGATACGTTTAAGATATTGCAAAGGAAAATTAAGAAGAATTCCAAATAGAGTCACTAACATAAAACAGTCCGTCACGCAGACCCTGCGTAAACGTAGCTGAGCTTGAGAAGTGAGAAGGGTTAAAACAAGAAAATACAAATAACTCTCTTAATATATGAGTAACGAATACATATATAGAGCAAGAATTGTATAACATCAGTAGCATAAGAAGATTGGCTCTATAACATTTTATGATAAGACTCATAATTAAAGAGAAATTTTGAATTTTCTAGTTTAGAGTGGAATTACACGGTTGAGAATGTTGCAGATCAAATAAACATTTTTGAGTCAAGGAAATTCTTAAGTGATGACGACAATTTATTTTCATGTATCCCACACAGGAAAAGTTCAAAGAAGTCATGAAAGCCTGGAATAATGGCTAATATGACTTGACTAGGAGTGGGGGTTTACTGAAGGCTGAAAACTGAAATATGCAAAAATTTAGCTTAGTAATCAAAATGATGAAAAAAAGTCCGTCACGCAGGGGCTGCGTAAACTAAGCAGATTTCCCCTGTGAAGTTTTACAATAGAGAAATCTGCATACTGGTAACACAATAACCACGTGATTAGATAATGAGAAATCTTTCAGTTAATTAAAATAAATTCCCAACTGAAACGGCTTCTGAACTGTAAGGATAATTTATCTTTTAATAACACAAATGTTGGTCGTCCAACAACTAACTACGGGGGGGGGCGCATGAAAAGAACGTATTTGCATAAATCTCACAATGTAACGAAGGTAAGGCAAGGTTATAAACGACAGGTTAGAAGAAGCTTCCTCCTGAGCCTATAAATTACGAAGATGTCCGACCTAATCCGAACTATACCCGACCAAAGACTTCATAAAAATGCAAATATCTCGGTTAATATTCAAGATAGAGAATCCCCCCCTCTAAACCCCCCTCCTTCTAGTCCGATTTCAGCCATTAACGAACTTGATCTGTCTTTTTTAAATTGCGACCGCTAGAGCGTTAACAGATACATATATATACAATTTTGAACGGACCTTATTTTCGTCTTCTCCTGGGTAGGATCGATGGACATTTGAGGGAAATTTTCTAAAACCGTGTCATGAGTACGACCTCAATAGCTGATTTCCCTTAAGGTAAATCTGCTAAAAAACCAAAAACAAACATATATAACATTATTTACAGAACATTCAATTTTCAATAAAGTTAGGCTTTATACACTTTTTCGATCCGACGTGTAATAACGTAGATATTATTTTCGGAATTCCCCCTCCCAATTGTTCGATTTCAGCTATTAACTAACTTGATCATTGTGTTTGATTGAGCACAATCTCAATAGTTGATTTCCCTTTCGTGAAATCTGCTAAAACTTACAGAGAGGAAATATGCCACGTCTAATTTATTTTTCTTTATTTGATTGATCAAACTAAGACTTGGGGTAAAAGGAACTAAATCACAGTTGCTCAGCTGTATAAAACTGTCAATGAAAATCTCTAACTCGCCCAACGAGAGTTCTTTATTGAACCACAACTCCACGGTGGAGAGAGTCTTAAGTTCTTAAACTTTGCACTTATGTTCCCTGAAATCGGGCATAAATAATGTTCTTGGGAAATAAGTGTTCAAGCCATGCAGCCATTGCTAGTTTCTTTCGGCTTAATGTCCAACTTCCGATGAACTCCCGTACGAGTTTCTCAACCACATCCAGTCGATAGCCACTATTTTAAAATTATTTTCACTTAACTGCCATTTTATTGCTTTATTTTCATCCACATATCGTAATGGCCTACTCTAAAATCTAACGAAGAAGTACTTTTTCTTTGTAGTTCTTTTAGAAGTAATAAAAATCCATTTTTATATCTGAAAATGTATAAAAAAGTTACGTAAATTAAAAAATAGATAATTTATGATAAATTAAATGGTTTTTTTTACAAAAATTATAAAATAATTGTTAAAAACCTTTATTTTTCATCAGTTTTGCTGACACTTAGGAGTAGTCTCCGTTTTCCTTTTTTTAGGGATCTTTTTTGAAAATATTCCAGAAACCCTCTTTTTTTTCCACATATACTTAATGAGAAGTTAACAAAAAAAAATGTTCATGCATTAATTCACAATGCATAACATTTGTTTATAGTGATTTAAAAGATATAAGTGATGGGAAGAAGGTTCATATTATTGACTTTTTAGATAACAAAGATACAATCAATAATAAGGTACTCATATCTAAAAATGGGAACAAATTGCGACCACTAGAGCATAAATATAATATATATATATATATATACATATATATATATATATATATATATATATATATATATATAGAATTATGAGTGGACCTCATTTTCGTCATCTCCTAGGTGGGAGCGATGGACATTTGAAGAAATTATTTCGAAAATCGCGTCATGAGTACAACGTCAATAGATGATTTCCCTTAAAGCAAATCCGCTAAAATAGATATTTAAGAACTTGTCCGTGAGTGTAGTATTAATAATAATAGTTATTATGGTAAATATTTGGATGACCTATTTCATATATTTTTAGAAATGATGGTAGTGGGAAAAACAGTTCAATTCTTTTAATACTGAAGGTAATTTAATATTCTCCAAAGGATGCTGAGATAGGAAATAAAATAATCTTTCTAGATGTAGATAGTCTAAAAGCCAAAGACAATAGACTTTAATTTAAATTGCGAGCAAAGGAAACGTTTTCCGGAACCATGATATCTCTGTTCTCTAGACATCCGTTTATATTCAACTGGAGAATCATGTATTTATAGTAAGAGTTTCAACTAAATTGCTAATGACAACTGAAGTTTATTATAATTAAATTATAAACAGGCTGATATATATTTGGTGATTAATAACTGTCACAGTAAGTTGTTGGAAAATTAATCAAAGAACAACTAAAAATTGAAATGTGATTTATATCCACAAAATGTTTAAAAAACATAATATGATACATTAAATATTTCTAATATTATGCCAATTAATTTCTTTGCATATTATTAACTAGTAATCTTATTCTTACTTTGGCTATATTACTCTCAAAATCAATTTACGAAATCAATCAAGTTAATAATTACAAATAAAAAGTTAATTTTTTCGTACTCTTAATAACAACCATATGTTAAGAGTAATACCTTGTTTTTTAAAGTGTTACTTTAATGGAAATCAGCTATTGAGGTTATTGTTATGATGCGATTTCGAAATAATTCCACAAATGTTCATCTGTCCTAAATGAACATAAGGGAGATAAAAATGAGGTCCATTAAAAATTTAACAAACACGCACACACATACTTGTTTATTACCACTGTAGCAATGGTATTTCTTTTATTGTAAACATTAACCGTGTTATTTGGATTTCTAGCAGATTTCCCTTAAGGAAAATCAGCTATTGAGGTTGTACTCATGACGGAATTTTCATTTTTTTTCAAATGTCCATCGATCCTACCTAGGAGATGACGAAAATGAGGTCCGTTCAAAACTATATATATATATATATATATATATATATATATATATATATATATATATATATATATACCAATCTATCTATCTATATATTTGTCTGTTACCACTCTAGCGGCCGCAATTTTTGTGTAATCGTTACCAAACTCGACATTTAGTCGTTTTATTTAAAAAGACAGATCAAGTTCGTTAACGGCAGAAATCGGACCAGTGGGAGGGGGGGTTTAAAGGGGGAATTTTCGACAATTCGAACTATCTCCGTTACTATACGTCGGATCAAAAAAGTGTACAGTACCAATCTTATTGTAAATTAAATTTACTATAAATATTGTTCTATAGATGTATTCTCTATCTTGAATATTAACCGAGATATTTGCATTTTTATTAAATTTGGGCCGCTAACGGACGACTGAGTTCCCGCCATAAGCTAGTTCGGTCCTTTGCCCTAACTGTTCGGCTCTCGAATGGAGATTTATATATTGTATCACTTCCCGTGGGAAATCTGCTTAGTTTACGCAGCAACTGCGTGACGGACTTTTTCATTTTTCAGCCTTCAGTAAAACTCCTACTCATGACATATTAACAGGAAGCTGTTATATCATGAACCACTATATTCTAAGCTTGAATGCCAAATATTTCTTTCAAGTGACCTTTAATATGCCTAGTTACATGGAAGCTCGTTGTGTGATGTAACCACTAGAGATATTACGTTCTTGTCTGGTATTTTTATACTCTACTCGATATTTAACCGTTTCGATCAACACTAAAGATCATATTTGTTATTAGTAAAAATTGAACCTGGATATTGGGGGTTTAGAGGGGGAGGAATTGAAATTATATCTCTGTTATAATGAGTCGGATCATAAAATGTTATACAAACATTCTTGTTAAAATATTGATGGTATACAGTTGTTGATATGTACATTTTTTTGGCAATTAAGCGAATTATTCATACTTTATTGTTTTCAGCCTTAGGGACCACCCCTCTCCACCCTTTCTACTCTTCGTGTTTTTTTACATAAAAATAGAGAATATTTGATGATCTAAGATCACTAGCTTGTCACTATTTTATCTATTCATAAATAGTCCGCCACGCAGGGCTTAAACTAAGCAGATTTCCCACGTGAAGTTTTACAATACAGAAATCTGCAAACTCCTAACACTTACCACCACTGTGAGTAAGAGAAATCTTTCAGTTAATTTTAATAAGCTCCCCAAAAAAAAAGAAAAAAAGTTAAATCGTAAATAAACGGCACTGCCAACCGGATAGATAGCCATAACCTTCAACGGAAAGAAACACAATTACTTAAATATATCTGAACATAACATATAACTTTATTGCAAACTATTTAGTATATTAGAACTGTAATTTATAATGAATAATTACATATATCTAACAAAGTAGAAGCTTACACCAGTCTCTAAAGGAACTTCACGGGAGCCGAACAGTTGCGGAAATGACCGAAATAACTTTCGGCCGAACTTCACGATGATAACCGAAAAGAGCCGAACAGAACCGACAAAAGCCCATCTAATCTTGTCCGTTATCCGCTCACACTTAATAAAAATGCAAATATCTCGGTTGTTATTTAAGATAGAGAATAAATGTATAAAACAATATTTATTGTATACAGTACATATGCAATAAGATTGGTTCTATACAATTTTTCGATCCCACCTATAGTAAAGGTAATATTTCGGATTTTTCGAAAATCCCCCCTCTCCCACTGGTCCGATTTCAGCCATTAAAGATCTTGATCTTTCTCTTTGCATAAAACGAATAAATATTGAGTTTGGTAACGATCTGACAAAAATTAAGACCGCTGGAGCGTTAAAAGACAAATGTATATATATAAAACAATTTTCAACGGACCTAATTTTCGTCATCTCCTGGGTAGGATTGATAAACATTTGAAGATATTTTTCGAAAACCTCGTCATGATTACTACCTCAATAGCAGATTCAATTTAAGGCGAATCTGCTTAAAAATCAATCTTAATTTAGTTTTAGCAGATTTCCCTTAAGGGTTCCCTTAAATGAGGTCCGTTCAAAATTATATATGTAGATAATATATAGATTATATATGTAGTTATATATATATAGATATTTGTCTGTTAACGCTCTAGCGGTCGCAATTTTTGTTTGATCGTTACCAAACTCGGAATTTAATCGTTTTGTGTAAAAAGGAAGATCAAGTTCGTTATCGGCTGAAATCGGACCAGTAGGAGGGGGGATTTTCGAAATATCTCCGTTACCATACGTCGGATCAAAATATTGTATAGAACCAATCTTATTGCAAATTAAATTTACTATAAATATTGTTCTATACATTTATTCTGTATCTTTAATATTAACCGAGATATTTGCATTTGTATTGTGAGTGTGGTCGGCTATGTTCGGGAGTTTCCGCCGAGCGCTAGTGCGGCCGTTTCACTATTCGTCCTCGTGAGAATAGGTTACTACTACTGTTATTATTAGGCAGATTTCTCTATTGTAAAACTTCACGAGGGAAATCTGCTTAGTTTACGCAGCCCCTGCGTGACGGATTTTTTTAATATTAAAGTTATAGTGTTACTTTTTTATAACGTCTTATTCTAATCAGAAGCATTTAACTACAGCTTAGTTACTGGAGGGAACAATGCTTTGTAAACTATAAGCTTGAATTATCTGAATTCATTAAAAGGCCCAATATTGACGCTAGCAAAGACTCTCTCAGAATTAAGATACTGGGAAAAACACTTTTAGGAAAAACCTTCCAAGACTGGGCTTAACTAAATTGACAAGGGATTGGAATAGATTTCAAGAAAGTCAACTCCTTCATTAAAGATAAAAAGATATTTTCCTCTTCTGAATCCTCTCCCCCCCACCCCCCCCCCCCCCCACCCCCCCCCCCCCCCACCCCCCCCCCCCCCCACCCCCCCCCCCCCCCACCCCCCCCCCCCCCCACCCCCCCCCCCCCCCACCCCCCCCCCCCCCCACCCCCCCCCCCCCCCACCCCCCCCCCCCCCCACCCCCCCCCCCCCCCACCCCCCCCCCCCCCCACCCCCCCCCCCCCCCACCCCCCCCCCCCCCCACCCCCCCCCCCCCCCACCCCCCCCCCCCCCCACCCCCCCCCCCCCCCACCCCCCCCCCCCCCCACCCCCCCCCCCCCCCACCCCCCCCCCCCCCCACCCCCCCCCCCCCCCACCCCCCCCCCCCCCCACCCCCCCCCCCCCCCACCCCCCCCCCCCCCCACCCCCCCCCCCCCCCACCCCCCCCCCCCCCCACCCCCCCCCCCCCCCACCCCCCCCCCCCCCCACCCCCCCCCCCCCCCACCCCCCCCCCCCCCCACCCCCCCCCCCCCCCACCCCCCCCCCCCAAAAAGAATTCTAATAAACAACGCTTATTATTTTTGTAATAAACGCAATAATATATTCATTAATGTAGTAATGTATGGTTTTAATCAGTCTTTCCTCAAAAATATAGCCTGTTTTTCTACCTATAGCATAGCCTATTGATGTTTTCTCATACATTTTTGATCTTTCCACCATTTATCTTTGACAACACAAAACAGCACCCTGGCAAATACATATACCAAAAACTAACTTCTCCCTTAAAAAATTCAAGAAATCAAACCTACCCTCTTCCTTACACTATAAACACGAGTACCGGAACATAATTACAGAAAACAGGACAGGACTTTTCATATATACAGATGGCTCTAAATATGCAGGAAGATGTGGCTCAGCCGCCATAGTGGGGAACCAAGTACTGACGTGTAGACTACCGGACGTATCAAGCAACTTCACTGCAGAACCACAAGGCTTACTTCTTGGACTGCAACATCTTACTAACGTACAACAAGACAACATTCATGTTTATATTGACTCTTACAGTTCTATACAATCAATACTTCATCTTTCCTCAACTCACCCATTCACGAAACAACTTTAGGAACTACTAACTAACATAAAGACACAGATGGATAAAGTAATAACTATCCATTGGATATCAGGACATTCAGACATCACGGAAAATATTTTGGTTGACAAACATGCAAAATTAGCAACTCAACTTGAAGTATTACACACTGATCACATTACAGGACACGATGCCATTAAACTCATTAAAAAAGAGGTCAGTCTAAAATTGGCAGACTAATAACTGACAAGAACTTACCCACCAACCTATCAGAACTACTACACTACTACAGCCCATACATTACAAAAGTCATGAAACACCTCAAAGATACACACATTTACAACCAGATGTAAAATTAAATAATCAAACACTAGACTAGAATAATATCCACTGAGGAATAAATAAATAATCGTACTTTTACCTACCTTTGTAGATTTTTTAACCTTTTTTATTGGTTTTTATAAGGTGGCATTACCTTTACTATTTTAGTATCATGAAAAGGAAATGTGTGAATCGCTTAAATTGCGACACACCAAAACAGATAAATAAATGATCTTTCCAATCTATCAAATAAGAATAATGAGTTTCAATAGACGGGAATATATAGTAAATTAACCACAATAGCATTGGCCAATTGCTACAAGGACGATGTTGTGCTTTCTTCGAACGCTCTCATTCGATTTATTGCGTATAAAAGAACCTCTTATCCAATAAAATTAGCAACTGGGCATAAACAACTACGAAGTAACAGCAAACGTTTATTTTAGTCGCGCTTATCAACATTAATAGCGGATAGCCTGCTTGCATCCGCCTGGGACTAGTAGATGTTACTAGAAGGAAGTGTTTCAGGGAGTTTTATCTCAGATCATTTCCAACAGACTTATTACAAATTAGAGTGGCTTGGAATTAGAGAAACTTTACAGCGTGCGCTAGTTTAGAGTCTTCGTTCCATAAAGATAGCTTAATTCTCCTACTGCCATTAAATTAATTCCTAGAGTCCATACGGCCTCCTTCAAGTTCCCCATTGATAACTTTTAAACAAGACGTAACTCGAGGGAGGCTCTTCCATTGAATTAACATAGTTCAGTGTTTGTAGAACTGATCGCAGCATTAGTACTACTTTTTTTTTTTTTTGCGCCGAGAGTTTGATCATTAACTTCCACAACTGTAACTTCTTGAGCTCCCAATCAATTAGTGGTTTTTTTTTATTTCCCGTGAGTTTCCTCAACTCCATTTCAGTTACACAGCAAGCCGTTTCCTCCAGTCTCAAGAAAATTGCAGTTATATATAACTACCGGTCACAAGGCGTTCACTGATAGAAGAAGATTCTAAAGTTAATAAGCACACAAAAACTTATTGCTTTTAACAATACATTGAGAAGATCAATAAGCAATTATTTCTGGTTAATTGATTTACAAGTACATTCTATGAAAAAAAATAAAAGTTCCGATTGAAGGGAACAAAGTTTACTAGTAACAATTACTTCAGAACGCCATTAGGTGCAGTTACAATCAACAATCATTAGTTTTTAAGAAATTAGTCTGAATTATCTGTAAAACAAATACACCACTCTATATAAATAATTACACAACCCTTACAAATACCTATAAATTAAATACAACAATTTAAAACGAAATGAAGTAAATCGATGCCCGCTTTAAGCAAACATGAATGAAGTACCGCATTATTAATGATCAATTGAACAATATTAAGTAAATTCATTAATTTTACGATATTCTTACGTTTTTTATTATTACCCAAAACCAGTAATAAACGTTTTTAATAAGAGTTCTTTTGGATTGCAAAATTAAATACTCGCAAGTTTCACAGTTTTTATCACTGCACAATTTATTTCACAATGCACAATACACTTGGTAATTATTCTTAATTACTCAGTATGCACTGATAGCGTCACTGTTCTTCAGATTACATACTCCAATAATTCACTCACGGTCACTGAAATTCATAGAAAGACGGCACTGCACTGTCCTTTACTTCGCGGCACTCTAGTGTCCTTTACTTCGCGGCACTGCACTGTCTTAAAACGGCACTAAACTGTTACTTACATTCACGGCACAACACTGTTCTTCTTATAAAAACACTTTACCGCACTGCACTAAGTCGCACTGTGGCACCGAAAGCAAATATGAGCACTTGAGAAGAAACTGAATTGCTCGCGGCTGGCCCGTTCTTTATATAGGTCGTCGGCATACATCAAACGGGAATTGTCTGGTTCCTTCGACGCTGGGCTGGACGAGTCTGGGCTTGACTCTCTGTCGACTTCTTTGATCTATCTCGCACTTTCCAAATACGCGACTCTCTCTCTGAAGGATTATTCATGTATTTAATTTTCGCAACACTGCCGCCCACTTAAGCCTTTTCGTCCCGAATAGGCTCAATATCGCCGTTGCCATACTTGGCTAGTCGATAGTCCTTTCTTGCGTTGTGGGTTGAATAGTAGACCCATTTGTCCTTCCGTAAATTCCTCCGTATTCACTGCTCGACCACACACGCCACCCATCTGGTTACTGGTCACTTTAATGCTGCCCAATATTTCATGACGGGTCGACCTTCCATTGCCCTCCTTAGCCAGAATAGTGTCACCTTTCTGCGGCGTCGACCTGGCTCCTCTTGAGCTAACATGGCTAAGTCGTACATCAATGATGCACTCCTCTTCCTCGGCTTTTGTACAATCCTTGTACTCTACGTTGCATGGCCGCCTTGAGAGGGCTAGAGCGTCATCGTGTTTTCTCCCTTTCCTACGAACAATAGAACAGGCTTCTGCTCGACGGGACAACTGCCCAAATACGCGACTCTCTCTCTCTCTCTCTCTGAAGGATTATTCATGTATTTAATTTTCGCAACAATATGTATGGACGTGTGTGTGAATACACTACTATGTTTTATCTAAAATTGTGGCATAGATAACTTAAATTCAAATCTTAGGTATTTATTTTCCAAGTAGAGTAGCACCAAAACTGCAATAGATTGCATGCCCACTAATCTGTCCCTTTCCCTAATTCCTTAGATAAATTTACGCCCGATGTGGCAAATATGGAGGCTGTTTCTGAGAAGGAGGAGAACTGCTTGCTTTGTTGTCGTTGATTGTTGAATATATATTTATAATAATAAGCCGTGTTACTCGCCATTGACGGGATGAAATAGAAATGGTTTCCGGTAGAAATATACAGATTGGATACGAAAAATCATCCCGCCCTACAATTTATAAAATAAATATACAGAAACTTATTTATATAATAATATAAAGCATTATTATATAAATTAGTTTCTGGAAAACAGAATGTGTAATCGTTTTACCTAAAAGCAAAGATCAAGTTCGATCAATAGGGAGAAAAAGCAATATATCCGTTATCATTCGTCAGTTCGAGAACGTATATATAACTAATGTTATTGCGAATTTAATGTTCTATAAATGTTGTTCAATATATATTTTCTGTGTCACGAAAATTAACTGTGATTTAAGAACATTTTAGTCTTCGGATATTTGTAAATTCCCATGTCACGTTAACAGTGAACCACTTAATTCCGAGGTTAATTATCGAATATGGTTTTCATTAAACTTTTACATTCTGTATTAAATGTCACGTGATGATAACGTCATCAATTAAAATTGTTCGTTCTTTACTCGAAAATGTTTATTTTATCTATACCATACTCCATATTTAACCGGCGCAGTCAGCATTAAAGATCGCTATTGGCTGAAATCAGGGGGGAGTGTTTAGAGAACGGGGATCCGATAATATTCTAAATATCTCCTTTATTATAAGTCGGTTCGTAAAATGTTATATTGTAGAACCAATCTTGTTCTCTAGCGAGTAATTCGTAATTTCTTGATTTAAGAACAGTAGTGTTTCTTCCAACACAGTCGACTGCATGTTCCTGTCCCGCGAGATTGACCCTTGGACTCACAGGGGTCCACTGTCCGTCCCTTGACAGGTGCTGCTACCTCGTTTAAAGCCTAGAACTAATCACTCTGATCTCATAGATATAGAGAGACAGCGGAGAACCTCAGGCTCGACCGTTACAATATATATATATATATATATATATATATATATATATATATATATACAATATATATATATATATATATATATATACCGTTACAATATATATATATATATATATATATATATATATATATATATACTTCTATCAGGGAAATAAGATCATCACGCAGGGGCTGCGTTAAATTAGTAGATTTCCCACGTGCCTCATGTATTTGTATTTATCTCAAAACGTAAATGTCCAATAAGAGCATTATTTAGTATTTAGGCTTTAAATAAAGTGCTTCATTATATAACACGTTATTGTAAATATTAATTAGTAAGTAGTATTGTAATAATACATTAGTAAGAGTGGGAGTATTCTAGTTGCCGCAAACTGAAAAATGCGAATATCTCAGTTAATGATCATCATAGTGAAAAAGCGTACATGGCAACATTTTTAGTCCATTACATTTGCAATAACATTGGTTCTATACAATATTTTGTTTCGAGGTATAATAACGGAGATAATAAGATTTCTCGCCATCCCCCACCCTCTAAACCACCCCTCCTGGTCGGATTTCAGCCGTTACATAACACGTTTAAATATCGAGTTTGGTAACATTCAAACAAAAATTACGATCGCTAGAGCGTTAACAGACAATTACACACACACACACTCACATGTATATATATATAGTAGTAGTATATAGTATAGTTTTGAAAGGATATCATTATCTTCAACTCCTGGGTTGGATCGAGGGACATTTCAGGCAATTTTTCAAAAACCGCGTCATGAGTACCACTTCAATTTCCCTTATGATAAATCAGCTAAGAGGTCTATTGAGTACGGGATTTATAGAAGACTAACTTCCACATTTACAACATTATCCGCCTCATTGGACCATCCAAAAACAATATTGGATTTCTGCTTTCTCTCATTTGACACATATATTATAAAAACTATTACTAATTACTCATGAATATAAAAAACATAAAGTCCAATAAAGTCTCTATGTAACAGTAAAAGTTCAATGAAAACAATATTTGGTATTTAAGCTTGGAATAAATCGTTCATGTTATAACGGCGTATTGTTAACAAGACATGAGTTGGAGAAGAGGTTTACTAAAGGCTGAAAACTAGAAGATGCAAATATCTCGATTAATATTCATTAAAGAGAAAATGTGTATATTACAAACATTTATGGCCAATTCAATTTTCAATAAATTAAGAATTTTCAAAATCCCACCCTCCGTCAGATAATACAAAAATTGCAGCCACTAGAGCGGCAACGGCAAAATTATATGTAATTTTGAATGTACCATTTTTTTTTTCATCTCCTAGGCATCATCCATGGAAATACAGTAAACTTACAGATTAACAGTAACAGATTTCCCAAGTGAAGTTTTACAATAGAGAAATTTCACGAGAGCCGAGCATTGAAGGAAACGGCCGAACTAGCTTTTGGTGGGAAAGTCACTCTCGTCCTTTAGCCGCCCAGATTTAATAAAAATGCAAATATCTCGGTTAATATTTATGATAGAGAATTAATGTATATGACGATATTTGTAGTAAATTTAATTTTCAATATGATTGATTTTGTAAAATTTTTCGATCCGACGTATAGTAACGGAGATATTTCGAATTTTCGAAAATCCTCCCCCTCCCACTGGCCCGATTTCAGCCGTTAACGAACTTGATCTTTCTTTTTACATAAACCGACTAAATATCGAGTTTGGTAACGATAAAAAAAGAATTGCGACCGCTAGAGCTGTAACAGACAAATATATATCTATATATATATCTATATATATATATATATATATATATATATATATATATATATATATATATATAAAATTGTAACCTCTGTCTGTACATTGATTTTTTTCGCGAAATTTCACGATAACTTTTCGTTTCATATGTCATAGCACCATAACTGCATTTTGTTTCTTTGGTGTCTGTTTGTTTGTTTGTTTGTTTATTTGTTTGTTTGTTTGTTACCTTTTCACGCATAAACGGCTGAACCGAATTTTATAAAACTTGGTATGTGTATTACTACTAACCCAACTTAGACTTTAGGCTATATTAATATTCTCTGAGACGAACAGGAGTGGGGGTTATAAGGGTGGCCTGAAATTAAAAATAGCGATATTTCGTTTCCTATTGGTCTTTTGGCAAATATGCATATAACAAAAGTTGTTAATTTTGTTATTTAGAGTAACTTTTGTTATATACACATTTTTCGTATACCGAACTATAAAGGTGTTATACGCTAAAAATTATAGCGGGAGTCAACAATTTTATTTGGCACAAAGACTCAACCGAACTAAATAAAACTCGGTATGTGTATTAGCACTAACGCCTTCCTTATAATAAGCCATACAAACATTTCTAGGGACGGGCAGGAGTGGGGGTCATAAGGGACGCCTGAAATTAAAAATAGTGATATTCCGTTTCCTATTGGTGTTTCGGCAAATATGCACATAACAAAAGTTGTTTATTTTTTTATTTAGAGAAACTTTTGTTATGTACACTATCGGCGAATACTGAATTATAAAGGCGTTATACGCTAAAAATTATAGCGGGTGTCAAGAATATTATTTGGCACAAAAGAGTCCACCGAACTAAATAAAACTCGGTATGTGTATTATCTCTGACACCTTAATTATCATAAGCCATACCAATATTTCTAGGGACGGGCAGGAGTGGGGGTTATAAGGGAGGCCTGAAATTAAAAATAGCGATATTTCTTTTTCTACTGGTTTTTCTGCAAATATGCACATGACAAAAGTTGTTTATTTTGTTATTTAAAGTAACTTTGGTTATATTCACTTTTGCTGTATAACATAAACCAGATATGCGTTAAAAACTAAAGAGGAAGCCAACAATTTTGTTGGCCACAAACGATTGAACCGAATTTAACAAAACTTGGTATTGGAATTAGCATTAATTCTTCCATGATTATAAGCTACATTAAAATGTTTAGGTTCAAACGGGAGTGGGGGTTATAAGACAGGCCTGAGATAAAAATTCGCAATTTTCATTTTCTATTTTTTTTTCGGCTAACGTGCACATAGCAAAAGTTGTTTACTTTTGTTATTTAAAGTAACTTTTGTTGTATTCACTTTTGCCGTAAATGAAGTTAACATGGCATATACGCTAAAACCGTAGCGGGAGTCATTAATTTTATTAGTGCTTATTTAAGTGTTTTTAATAAATGCATATTATGACAAAAGATGTTATGTTTTATTGTTATATGATAGTTGCAAGTATGATTCGGATTAGTGAGCTTATAAATCTCCGTCGCCTCCTCATTTATTTATTTATTTTCCCTATAACTTTGTTATTTATTTCTAATAGAATATAAACTATAAGAGCATTTCTGGTATTTAATATATACTCGATATGAATGTTTAAAGAATTACTAGGTTGAAGGGGGGGCTCTCTTCCCCTCATCTAGCTTTTTGAACATAAATGAAATTATGTTTAGGGATCTATTATTTAGTTCCATCAGGGAGATAAATTATTAAAATAATATTCTGAATCAATATTCTAAGGAAAACAACGATGATAACGCTCCTGCGAGAGCGGAAATGGACGGGAGGTAATTGAGTTTAGTTATTTCCTGTGGAATGCTGCCACGACGGGAAGTGATTTCCACTGAGGCTTACTAATACGAATATAATCTATATATATATATAAAATTGTAACCTCTGTCTGTACATTGATTTTTTTCGCGAAATTTCACGATAACTTTTCGTTTCACATGTCATAGACACCATATCTGCATTTTGTTTCTTTCGTGTATGTTTGTTTGTTTGTTTGTTTGTTTGTTTGTTTGTTTGTTTGTTTGTTTGTTTGTTTGTTACCTTTTCACGCATAAACGGCTGAACCGAATTTTATGAAACTTGGTATGTATATTACTACTAACCCAACTTAGACTTTAGGCTATATTAAATTTCTATGAGACGAACAGGAGTGGGGGTTATAAGGGAAGCCTGAAATTGAAAATAGCGATATTTCGTTTTCTATTGGTTTTTCGGTAAATATGCACATAACAAAAGTTGTTTATTTTGTTATTTAGAGTAACTTTTGTTATATACACTTTTGTCGTATACCGAAGTTTAAATGCGTTATACGCTAAAAATTATAGCGGGAGTCAACAATATTATTTGCCAAAAAAAACTCAACCGAACTAAATAAAACTCGGTATGTGTATTAGCAGTGAGGCCTTCATTATAATAAGCTATACCAACATTTCTATGGACGGGCAGGAGTGGGGGTTATAAGGGAAGCCTGAAATTAAAAATAGCGGTATTTCGTTTCCTATTGGTTTTTCCGCAAATATAAACATAACAAAAGTTGTTTATTTTGTTATTTGGAGTAACTTTTGTTATATACACTTTTGTCGTATACCTAAGTATAAATGAGTTATACGTTAAAACTTTAGCGGGCACTAACGGCTGAACCGAACTTAACAAAACTCGGTATGTCAATTAGCATTAATTCTTCCATGATTATAAATTATATTAAAATTTTTAGGTTCGAACGGGAGGGGGGTTAAAAGGGAGGCCTGAAATAAAAAATCACCATATTTACATGTATAAGAGACGGGAAATATAAAAATATCGAAGACTGTGAAGCCTTATCGAAGAAATAATTCTATTATTAGCAAATCCACGGGAAAGACGGGTATCAATCCTAAACGCTGGGACGGCTAAATGTCAAAATTTTGTGCAATGGAAAGCCTGCTAAAAAATACCATCACCATTCAGCCTCAAATGAATTCCCGGGCGTAGCCGGGTATCTCAGCTAGTATATATATAAAATTGTAACCTCTGTCTGTACATTGATTTTTTTCGCGAAATTTCACGATAACTTTTCGTTTCACATGCCATAGACACCATATCTGCATTTTGTTTCTTTCGTGTATGTTTGTTTGTTTGTTTGTTTGTTTGTTTGTTTGTTTGTTTGTTTGTTACCTTTTCACGCATAAACGGCTGAACCGAATTTTATGAAACTTGGTATGTATATTACTACTAACTCAACTTAGACTTTAGGCTATATTAATTTTCTCTGAGACGAACAGGAGTGGGGGTTATAAGGGAAGCCTGAAATTAAAAATAGCGATATTTCGTTTTCTATTGATTTTACGGTAAATATGCACATAACAAAAGTTGTTTATTTTGTTATTTAGAGTAACTTTTGTTATATACACTTTTGTCCTATACCGAAGTTTAAATGCGTTATACGCTAAAAATTATAGCGGGAATCAACAATATTATTTGCCAAAAAAGACTCAACCGAACTAAATAAAACTCGGTATGTGTATTAGCAGTGAGGCCTTCATTATAATAAGCCATACCAACATTTCTATGGAGGGGCAGGAGTGGGGGTTATAAGGGAAGCCTGAAATAAAAAATAGCGATATTTCGTTTCCTATTGGCTTCTCCGCAAATATAAACGTAACAAAAGTTGTTTATTTTGTTATTTGGGGTAACCTTTGTTATATACACTTTTGTCGTATACCTAAGTATAAATGAGTTATACGTTAAAACTTTAGCGGGCACTAACGGCTGAACCGAACTTAACAAAACTCGGTATGTCAATTAGCATTAATTCTTCCATGATAATAAGTAAAATAAAAATTTTAGGTCCGAACGGGAGGGGGGTTAAAAGGGAGGCCTGAAATAAAAATTCACCATATTTACATGTATAAGAGACGGGAAATATAAAAATATCGAAAACTGTGAAGAATTATCGAACAAATAATTCTATTATTAGCAAATCACCGGCATCGACGGGTATCAATCCTAAACACTGGGACGGGTAAATGTCAAAATTTTGTGCAATGTAAAGCCTGCTAAAAAATACCATCACCATTCAGCCTCAAATGAATTCCCGGGCGAAGCCGGGTATCTGAGCTAGTATATATATATATATATATATATATATATATATATATATATATATATATATATATATATATATATATATATATAATTGTAACCTCTGTCTGTACATTGATTTTTTTCGTGAAATTTCACGATAACTTTTCGTTTCACATGTCATAGACACCATAACTGCATTTTGTTTCTTTCGTGTATGTTTGTTTGTTTGTTTGTTTGTTACCTTTTCACGCAAAAACGGCTGAACCGAATTCTATGAAACTTGGTATGTATATTACTACTAGCCCAACTTAGACTTTAGGCTATATTAATATTCTCTAAGACGAACAGGAGTGGGGGTTATAAGGGAGGCCTGAAATTAAAAATAGCGATATTTCGTTTCCTATTGCTTTTTCAGCAAATATGTCCATAACAAAAGTTGTTTATTTTGTAATTTAGAGTAACTTTTGTTATATGCACTTTTGCCGTATACGGAAGTATAAATGAGTTATACGCTAAAAACTATAGAGGGAGTCCACAATTTTATTTGGCACAAAAGACTCAACCGAACTAAACTAAACTCGGTATGTGAATTAGTACTAACGCCTTCCTTATAATAAGCCATACTAACATTTCTAGGGACGGGCAGGAGTGGGGGTTATATTGGAGGCCTGAAATTAAAAATAGTAGTATTTCGTTTCCTATTCGGGTTTCGGCAAATATGCACATAACAAAAGTTGTTCATTTTGTTATTTAGAGTAACTTTTGTTTATGCTTTTTTGCCGTATACGGAAGTATAAATGAGTTATACGCTAAAAACTATAGTGGGAGTCCACAATTTTATTTGGCACAAAAGACTCAACCAAACTAATCCAAAATCGGTATGTGAATTAGCACCAACGCTTTCCTTGTAATAAGCCATACTAACATTTCTAGGGACGGGCAGGAGTGGGGGTTGGTTATAAGGGTGGCCTGATATTAATAATAGTGATATTTCGTTTCCTATTGCATTTTCGGCAAATATGCACATAAAAAAAGTTGTTTATTTTGTCATTTAGAGAAACCTTTTTTATATACACTATAGTCGTATACCGAAGTATAAAGGTGTTATACACTAAAAATTAAAGCGAGAGTCAACAATTTTATTTGGCACAAAGACTCAACCGAACTAAATAAAACACTCAGTATGTGTATTGGCACTAACGCCTTCCTTATAATAACTTATACTATTTCTAGGGACGGGCAGGAGTGGTGGTTGTAAGGGAGGCCTGAAATTAAAAATAGTGATTTCCTATTGGGGGTTTCGGCAAATATGCACATAACAAAAGTTGTTTATTTTGTTATTTAGAGAAATTTGCTCAACACTTCTTTTCAATATGAACTACCAGGTACCTAAATGAAAAAATTGATTCAAATGTATGTCAATATTTTCTCATTAATAATTAAAATCTATGCATAATGCACAGGAAACGGGAAATATGACAATATGAAGGACAGTGAAGTCTTGCATAAAAAAATAATTTTATTATTAACAAATCCACAGAAACGACGGGTGTTAACTCTAAACACTGGGACGGGTAAATGTCAAAATATTATGCAAAGTAAAGCCTTGCCAAAAATATACCATCACCATTCAGCCTCATATGAATTCCCGAGCGAAGCCGGGTATCTGAGCTAGTATGTATATATATATATATATATATATATATATATTGAGCGGAATTTCACAGCACTCACTAACCAATTTGAGTCACTTTGTTGGTGAAAGTAGAACATCCTCCAAAATTTCCCCGGAAGATTCGGAAGACACTTGATTATCACATTAGCACATACTGGGCGATCATCTCTCAATATCATATATGTCTGTTGCTAATTACCCATATCCAATAACCAGATGAGTTAGGACAAGTTCTTAATGGTTCATGCTATGCTAATACCATCCGCCGAGAGGTTATGCATGACTTCATACTTAGACGGAGCAACTTCCGCCGTCGAAACTTTATTATTAAATAGTAATAACCTTTCACGGGTCGTGCCGTTGTATTTGGTACAACGTCTGAGTTGTTTCAAACGCCTCTCACTTCCTGGTTGTCGATAATCTTGTAATATCGGCTACACCTATTCATAGTTGCCTCTCATTGCCACCTCTTCCTACTTGGCATTCCGATGTTGGGCGTTTCAAGTGTAACTAAAGATAAATTTCGTCAAAGTCTTAAATCAGTTAAGAACGAGAGGGGGATTCCACAGAGAAAAATTAAAGAAAAAATAAATAATTCCTTTTTTAATCATATAAAAATATTTGTTGCATAAAAATTTTCAATTTCAATTTATTTATTAATGGACACCACATCGAAGGTGATTTGCCCTTTCAAAAGTAATAACAGGTAACAATAACAAAAAACATACCTTAACAGCAAGTAACAATAATAAATACCTTAACAACAAATAATAACAAAAAATACCTTAACAGCAAGTAACAATAATAAATACCTTAGCAACAAGTAATAATAACAAATTCCTTAGCAAAAAGTAATAATAACAAATACATTAACAACAAGGGACAATAATAAATACCTAAACAACAAGTAATAATAACATATACCTTAGCAACAAGTAATAGTAGCACATAACTTAGCAGTAATACTAATAATAACAAGTACCAAAAAAAAAAAAAAAATACAGTTGGTGGATGATTAATGCAAATTAAATGTTATCATATATTTTTTGTGTAAGTATGAGAATATATTGTTAATGTGTGGGCTGCCTTCCGTCAATAGTTCTTGTAAGTCGTAGGGGAAGTCCTGGTGTTGTCGTTTTCGGCATTCTGTCAGTATATGTCTTATCGTCAAGGGAGTGTTACAAGTTGAGCAAGTAGGTCTGTCAGTCTTTGTCATTAAGTATGAGTGTGTTAATTTAGTGTGGCCGATTCTCGAGAGAACTACTTCTTCTCTCCTAGAGTTTCTGAAACTTGATGGCCACATGCAAATAGTGTTCTTTATAGCTCGAAGTTTGTTGTCGGTACTTGTGTTAGTCCAGTCGGTTTTAAAAATTTTACATTATTAAAAATATTACATAATTAAGTTGTACTTTTAATGCTCTACACTTACATGTTTTGTAGTTTTTTTACGTTAATTTGAATATTTATAATAGTTGTTCAATAATTGTGTTTTGAATCTTTGATATTAATTGAGTTACTCTTTGAGTTTTGAGCTTTTAGTTAACTCAGCTTCTATTCTTGGGATTATCACCTAAAGTAACTGTCAGTAAGTATCTTATGTATTACTAATTCAAATATTGTTGTTTTTTTTTTTTACAGGAGAAACTGAACATTGGATTTGTGATTACATACATTTTTCAAAACGAAGTAATTATGAGTGGAAACTTGACGATAAGCTGATACAGAAAGTGATACAAATTTGATACAGATGGAATCACAAACACTGAAGGATCAGAATTAAGAATTTGTAGTTCTGTTTTGTTATAGAAAATACTAGATGAACACAGAGAATAGAGGTTTTTGTAATCTAAATTATACAGAAACAATGTTGACAAAAATATGTTATTGAAATCACCAAAACTAAGAGATCAAAATATAAGAAAGTTTTAGATCAGGGGCAAACCCTATTACTTATGGTGTATACTCTTATTACATCCATTTATAGGACTCAGTCAATGGATTGAACATATTCCATTAACCCTTGAATGGTAGAAATATTATTTCCCGCTTAATGGCATTGATACGTAAATTTTACGTGTGCAACTGGTAATTGGTGAAATTATTCAAAATTTGTTAATGTTTGTGACTATTTTTTTATTTTATTAAAACATACACTTATCTTTAACTTATATATACGTTAATATCTAATAATGTGCACGACATTCCTTTCAGGCGCCTTGTTCGAAACACGTTCCGGAGGTTGTGTGCTCCATTCATACCAAGCACAACCCCACCTTACACATTTATTGTGACTGATCTGTCAATATTGTGTGGTTGAGAGGTTTTAGGTTTTTTTCCTCTGTGTTTGTTCTCTTTCTTCGATTGCCTTGATGTCTTCTAAACTTTTCTCACTCTCATTGCTATCTAGCCCACTCTGTGTTGCAATTATTTCCGAAGGCTCAACCTCCTCATCACTTGGAGAATACTCCGGATCATCATCGCTCTCCTATCCATAACCATCTATTTCATAATTGTCATTTTCCCATCTGAGTCATCGGAGAGTTCTTTCAACAAATTTCTGATTTTTTCATCCAATGAATATTTTTTCTCCATTTTTCCGAAACTATAAACAGATTATTTATTTTCTTTTTATACATCTTTGACTTTTTTATAATCAAAAATAAAAGTTAAAAACATTAAAAGAAAATAAATTATAATATAAAAAAGAAATTGGAAGAAAATAAATTGAGAATAACATTAACTAAGTTATGGCATAAAAACCGGTTATTAGTAGTGATACGTAAATTTTACGTGCCAAAAAGTTGCGGTTAATGGTATTGATACGTAAATATTACGTGTCGTTTTTATTTCAAAAAATAGTATTGGATGAGTGAGAAGGTTCACTTAGCTGCACTTGGCGTAGGTCAAGGCCGAACTGTTGGAGGGCTCATAGCTGAGGGGTGGGGGGTGGTGGGGTCGTTAACGACCCCTTGATAACAGTTCAAACCAGATCATACGTAATTTTTACGTTCAATACCATTCTAGGGTTAAAGCGAGAGAAATAAAAAACGTTTGACAGGCTGGTGCTTTAAAATAATCTGAGTTCTCGCTTGTTCGTATGGTGTGCTCTAGTCATCTCGTTCATTCTCGTAGCTTCACGCTCGTAACCGAAATTGGAATGTACTTTATACTCATAGTAAAAATCTTACGACTATAACTGGGGGTCTACTAAGACTGAAAACATAAAAATACATGTAAATCGCCTAATATTCCAAAACATTTCTAAATATATCTTTAACAACAATGGTAAAAAACTAAAATTTCAATAACATTGTTTATTTAAAATTTGTTGGTCCAAATCAAAGTAACCGAGGTATTTCAAATTTTCAATTATTCCCCCCTCTCAATCAGCCATCACTTAGTATGACCTTCATTGATGAATCAAAAGGTTAAATACCGAGTATGGTATAGTTATGATTTACCTTTTGAAATCAAGAACGTAAAAATCTTACATGAAGACGTCTTCCTACAACATATATGCGCGTATCTCATCTAGTAAATATCGGTTGAAAACAATATATGATACACTCGGCAGCAAAAAAAACCGGACCACTTAAAATTTCATCTAAAAAAAAAATGAGATAGTATAAGCATCCTCAAATATTTTTTTATTCACAGAAGGAAGATTTATTTAAAAGAAATGGAAGGTTTTTCTGAAAAAAAAAATGAAAATACGGCAAAAAAGAAAATTTATTGAAAAATAAGAAATTCAGCAGAATTAAAGAAATAAGAAAAAAACTTCAAACTTGAACAAAATTCAAACATTACTTGCTCAGTATCGAGTGTTCCCTCCACGAGCCTGTATCACAGCCTGGAGCCTTCTGGGCATGCTTCGAATGAGGTCGTCAATACGATCTTGTAGAATTCTTTCCCACTCTTCAAGAAGCGCTGCTGTCAGCTCTTGGAGGCTAGCGGGGGCTCTCAAACGTTGTCGGATTGCCACTCCGAGCTGGTCCCACAAGTGTTCTATCGGGTTCAGGTCCGGACTACGAGCAGGCCACTCAAGGGTTCGAATCCCAACTTCATTAAGATAGAGATTTACAATGTTTGCTCTATGAGGACGGGCATTATCGTGCATTAGTACAAATTCGTCACCGATGAATGGCCCAAAAGGGACAACATGGTCTTGTAAGATGTCGGAGAGGTAAATGTGAGCATTCAGTGCAGCCCTGCCAAAGACATGTAACTCCGTGCGAACTCCTAAACAAATGCCACCCCATACCATTACTGAGCCTCCTCCGAATTGCACTGTTCCTGACATGTTGCAATGAGCATACCGTTCTCCACGCCTTCTCCACACTCTTGCCCTTCCATCTGGGCCAAAGAGTGAGAATCTTGACTCATCTGTGAAGAGAACATTGCTCCATTCTCCATCTGTCCAATCTTGATGAGTGTGAGCAAACCGAAGGCGAGCTCTGCGGTGCTCTGAGGCCAAGAGAGGACCTCTAGCTGGAACCCTGGAATTAAGTTTGTTTCAGCAAGTCTCCTGCGAACAGTATCTACACTCACAGTAACATTCCTTGCTGTTCGAAGTTGTGTAGCATTCTCAGAAGCAGTCTGGAAGCGATTTCTGAGTGTTTGCATCACAATAAATCGCTCATCTACAGGCCTAGTCGCACGGGGCCGCCCTGACCCTTGAGTGGCCTGCTCGTAGTCCGGACCTGAACCCGATAGAACACTTGTGGGACCAGCTCGGAGTGGCAATCCGACAACGTTTGAGAGCCCCCGCTAGCCTCCAAGAGCTGACAGCAGCGCTTCTTGAAGAGTGGGAAAGAATTCTACAAGATCGTATTGACGACCTCATTCGAAGCATGCCCAGGAGGCTCCAGGCTGTGATACAGGCTCGTGGAGGGAACACTCGATACTGAGCAAGTAATGTTTGAATTTTGTTCAAGTTTGAAGTTTTTTTCTTATTTCTTTAATTCTGCTGAATTTCCTATTTTTCAATAAATTTTCTTTTTTGCCGTATTTTCATTTTTTTTCCAGAAAAACCTTCCATTTCTTTTAAATAAATCTTCCTTCTGTGAATAAAAAAATATTTGAGGATGCTTATACTATCTCATTTTTTTTTTAGATGAAATTTTAAGTGGTCCGGTTTTTTTGCTGCCGAGTGTATTTAAGCTTCGAACAAACTGGTTCACTATAAAAATAAAAGTCCGTCACGCAGGGGCTGCGTAAACTAAGCAGATTTCCCGCGTGAAGTTATACAATAGAGAAATCTCTATACGAAAGCCGAACAGTTACGGCAAAGGGCCGAACTACTTTTTGGCGGGAATCTTGAAACGTTCGTTATCGGCCCAAATTTAATAAAAATCCAAATATCTCGGTTAATATGCAAGATAGAGAATAAATGTATATAACAATATTTATAGTAAATTAAATTTGCAATAAGATTGATTCTATACAATTTTTCGATCCGACGTATAGTAACGGAAATATTTCAAATTTTAGAAAATCCTCCCCTCTAAACCCCCCCCCCTCCCACAGGTCCGATTTCAGCCATTAACGAACTTAATCTTTCTTTTTACATAAAACGACTAAATATCGAGTTTGGTAACGATCAAACAAAAATTACGACCGCTAGAGCGGTAACAGACAAATATATAGATAGATAGATCTATATATATATATATATATATATATATATATATATATATATATATATATATATATATATACAGTTTTGAACGGACCTCATTTTCGTCATCTACTAGGTAGGATCGATGGACATTTGAAGAAAAACTTCGAAAATTCCGTCATGAGTACAACCTCAATAGCTGATTTTCCTTAAGGGAAATCTGCTGAAATATTATGTTTGATAGATTGAAATCAAGATAATTGAAAAAAAAGAAGAAATTACGTGTATTAGTATTTCAGACCAATGCCATGCGAGTAAACTGTCTTCCATAAAGCTCTTTATTAACTTAGATTTGTATTTTTACTGCAATGCAATAACATCTCCAAGCTATTTGTTTACCGATCACTACCTGATGAATACCTTTAGTACTACTAAGTACATTTAGACGAAACATAATTTTAATACTACAAAGCCAACATCCTTTGCTGTTTTGTATATCAAATTCCTAGCTGGGACTTTAGATTTGCATAAAACGCTTATATATAGAGTTTCATGACGAACAAACAAAATTGCGACCGCTAGAGCGATAGAAGACATATATATAAAGGATGTCCCAAGTTCCCGTGCCTCCCCCCTTAAAATTTGCAACTATTTTAATACAAGGCTGAGACTTGGTGTGCCATAATTGGAACCCCTGAAGAATCCTTTTAGTCCATAATCAACCTCCTAACCTTCTCCACTACTTCCCCAGCCACCATAACTTTCTAATTTACAATGGAATGCCATAATTTTTATAACGGATGCTTGCAGAAAATCTTATTCTAAAACGAGTTTATTTCGGTGAATTTTTCGATTTGATTCATCCTTTAGCCGTAAAATGCACAAACCTTTATTTCAGAAACGGCACATTTTATTGAGAAATGCGGCTACATAAAATTTGTAGTCAACAAAATTATCGTTGAAACATGTATACGTAGAATGTAATGAATTCTGATATATATATATATATATATATATATATATATATATATATATATATATAAAAGTATTTAAAACGAAATAACGCAAAAGTATTCTTGAATGAATCCAAAAAAATGTGTAATTCAAAAAAACGTCTTAGAATAATTTATTTGAAACTAATTACCTAGTAGTTATTTGCAAAAGGAATACCATTTCCCCCCTTGTTGGTAAACCCTGTATATATTAGGGTTTAGAAATATTTCCTTTATTATGCTTCGGATGGAAAAAGTGTATTATATTATTATTTATTGACGTCCACTTTTTGCAAATACTGTTAATTGGGACGGGTTACCACCCTCTACTAGCCAGGGTGGGACTTAGAATGTTATTTAATGAATTCCGTCACTGAATAATTTCCTTTGCCCAGGCGAGAATCGAACTCGTCACTCTAGGTTTAACATGTGAGATTAAGAGCAACGCTTTAACTCACATGGCTAACACGAGCCCCAAAAAGTGTATTACTATATATCAATCTTATTGGAAATATAATGTTCTATAAAAGTTCTTCTGTACATTTTTTTCACTATCATTATTATTAACCGAGATATTTGAATTTCTCAGTTTTCGACTGTCATCTTTTCAGCCTAACAGTATCTTGAAGTATAAAGATGACACCCTTGAAAAGACCCTCAACCATAACCTCTCAACGGACATCAACAGAGCTTTAAACTCAAACTGGAATCCAATTTACAGAGCATTATGCAGTTTTTATAATTTGCACCCTGAAACCTACCTAACATTCAAGATTCCTTTAAAAAAACTAAGATGCATCTGCCGATTAAGGGTTGGAAACCCTGAGCACATTAAACTATACCAAGGAAGCAAACGTCTATTTCTCAATGCAAACGATCTCTACCCATCTTACAAGCAGTATATCAATAACAATAGTCTATACCACCTTCTCCCAAACTGTTCAGCAATCCAAGAAAACAGGCAGAATATTATAATGCCATCCATCTCAACATCCTTCGATCACCTGTCAATACAAAATATTTTAAATATTAATACGCTTTATATGTTCATTATAGCAGTTCTGAAAACGTTTGACTCCCTTAATGTAAATGAGTAAACTCATATCATGAACAATTTGTGAATATATTACATTTTTTTTGTGAGTGTATTTCTCATTTATTCTATTGTGCACACTTTCAAGGCGACCATTCGTATAGAACTTATATTGTTATTTTAGCTGTTAAAAATATTGCAATGATAGAGATATTATTGAACAGTGTTCAAGTAATTTTACCGTTAGAATTAGTTAGATTAAAATTATTGAAATTATATATGTATTAAAATTAAAAAATGTATTAAATTAACTTCATGAAATCTATATGTTCATTGTAAAAGCATTGTTATGGATTTGCCAGACTCAAAATGAAACAAAATATGTCAGTATTGTTATTATTTATACAATATTTATCTTTAACAAATAAATATATATATCTATCTATCTATATATAGTTATCGACTGTCAGTAAACCCCGTGTCCTACACATATAAGCTATTATATTGTGAAAAACTTTATTTGAAGCTTGAATACTAAATAATATTCTTAGTGAACTTTTACCTTTCGAGGTAATTCTGCTTAGTTTACGCAGTCGCTGCGTGACGGAAGTTTTAATTTCTGATTTCCCATTAAGATCCTTTTTTTTTTCTTTTTAAGAAAAATGTTTTTTTTTTTTGTTTTTTAAGGAATAAATACTTTACTACTTAAAGTAAGAATGAGGTGACTACTAACACTTAATACACATTTAGGTTATATTTAATAATATGTAAATGAGCCTATATAGTAAGCTGTAGGTCTGATCGGATTGGGGTTAAGCTAATGCTGAGACTGGGAAGCGTGTCGGACATATAAATCGGGGGCTTAAGCCTCTCTATCGCCACTTCCATCTTCTTTATGACATCCAGGGCTTAAGTCTTCCTCGCCCCCTCCCGCCCACTCACTCTCCCTCTCTCTCTCTCTCTCTCTCTCTCTCTCTCTCTCTCTCTCTCTCTCTCTCTCTCTCTCTCTCTCTCTCTCTCTCTCTCTCTCTCTCTCTCTCTCTCTCTCTCTCTCTCTCTCTCTCTCTCTCTCTCTCTCTCTCTCTCTCTCTCTCTCTCTCTCTCTCTCTCTCTATCTCTCTCTCTCTCTCTCTCTCTCTCTCTCTCTCTCTCTCTCTCTCTATCTCTCTCTCTCTCTACCCTCCTCTCTCTCACTCAAGGCTCCTCTTAGCCCAATCATCTCAGACTCCTAGATCTCTAAATTTGGATCATAATAAAATATCTTGTAGAATACTTAAGTGAAAATCATCAAATGAGTGTAATCCTTTAATAAATTGTTCATTTCCTTGATTTTCAAGCACCATCAGTTCTGAGGCTAAGCTAAAAGACGAACAAGGTCTTTATTAAGCATATTCTGACGACTCAAAGGCCAATTTTAGGATTCTCATGTCTTCATAAAGAGTTTTATTTTAGCATTTTCTGTCTGAAGTATGAATTTAAAAAAATTCTACTGATTCTTTGTTTTTATTGTTTGAAAATATATAATTATAGTAAATATAGTAGCTATAATAACGGTTTTAAAATATAAGAGCACACATATTTGTTAATATACCTGTCGGTGAAGACCGGCGTCACTGGCTGATGGTCAAGTATAGCTTTTGCACTGTGCTATCGATGCGATGGCACTATCTTCAAGCCCGTCAAAATTGGTACTGAGTTAGTTGTCCGTTAGTCAGTAGGTTATATACGTCTTTTCCCGTTTGAGGTTGGTTACGTTTTAGTCCATATCTGTTTACATACATCATTGGTTGGTCAAACGAAGGGTGGTTTTAGCTTGTGTCCAGGTAAATTGTATTTAATGGTACCCATGATTACAACTTCAAAAGCTGATTTCAATCCTAGAGTAGTGGATTCCATTCTCATCTGGATACATATTTGAAAACTCGCTAAATAAAATCCTTAGACCAACACTGGCTGGAAAAGGGTGGTAGCCTTTGGATAACTCATACTATTAGCCTTGGTAGCACAAAATGGACGTTAATATACAGCACAAATAACATTAAAAATGAACTTTTATTTAAAAAAAAAAAAAAGTAAGATATATACATGTGTCCGATATTTTATGGTTCAGTTTCCACTTTTACCAGATTTTCTATCAGGGAAATCAGCTATTAAGGCTGTACTCACGATGCAATTTTCCTCAAATGTCGACGGACATTTGACGAAATGTTTCGAAAATTGCGTAATAATGTCTATTACTACTCTGTTTTGGTTTGATCGTTACCAAATTAGATATATAAGCGGTTCATGTAAATCTAAAGGTCAAGTTCGTTATTGACTGAAATCGAACCAGAGAGAGGGGGGTGTTGAGAAGGGGGAGATTTGGAAACTTCAAAATATCCCTGTTATTATAAGTCGGATTGGAAAATTGTAAAGAATTAATGTAATTGCATTTTAAATTTACTACAAATAGTTGTCATACATTTATTCTCTATTTTCAATATTTTCTTTCATTATGATTTATTTAATTCGCATTTTTAATTTTTTATCCAATAGTTTGAGAGCTAACAAAATATGTTATCGAGTTTCAAATATGTTTTTTGATAATAATTATTGTAATTCCGTTCCATTAGTTACTTGTTTCTCTTATGGTCTCTTTGCGATAGTAGTCCAGAGTTTTATGTTTTTGAATGTAATGATTATATTTATTTAATATATAGGATTATATTATATTAATATAATATATATATATATATATATATATATATATATATATACATATAGGCACATTCGCGTCTGCGTAAAAATAATAGATATTTGCCTGCTAACTTCTGATTCTATTCACAATGTTCATACAAAACAGATCCAAAATCATTTGAGAGTTGAACGAATTCCTCTTGTTCCTCCTCAGAAAGAAAACCAAGGGAGTTAAAGTCAACTTTACGACTGAATAAACTGCCGGAAGAAGGCAGTAATGGAGAATAAATCACTCTTCCAATGTGTATCCATTGAAATTCGTGAGTGTCAATTTTACGATCTCCATAAAATTTTATAGCGTAAACAGGAGATTACAAAGACTAGTTAGTCGATTCTTTTTTTTTTTTAGAGCAGTGAAACGCTTGACAAGAAGGAATTTTATTTTTTCTTGTTTAGGAGAGTCATAAATTAAAAAAAAATAAAACTCCGCTTGTTTTAAGTATGATCTAATTATTTGAATGAAGGTTTAAAGTTATCGCTATTTTAACTCCCAATATGTAACATAATTCTCTACTTCAAGTTAATGGAAAATATTATAGCAGAAGTAATTATGTTGACATCCTCTTATACTTTTTGAGTATTTTTAAATATTTAACAGTAAATATTTTTAGAACGATTACTGGGAACAAAAAAAAAAAGAATGAAAAAAAAAAAAACATTTTAAATTTGATATTGGAAATTCCTTTTTTCCTCCTCAGATTTCCATGGACGAGAAATGTTTTACTTCTGAGTAAGTTCTGAGAAGATTCATATGTTATTGACGAAAAGTGGAAAAAAAAAAAACTGAGGCCAAAGTTTTTCACTTATGTTGGATCCGTGGTTCCATTATACAATGGAATTTTACTTCCTATGAAGGAAAATTGGATGTTAGATAACTTTGTTAATATTGAGCCTAAGAAATCCACTTTTATCTTTAATAAGAAAATGTTAGTTTTTTTTTTTTTCTTCTCATTTTATGTATCTAACGAGTATGGATTTAGGTTTAAGTACAACGGGAAAAAGAGACTCTTCTCGTCCATTTTTTAAGGTGTCAAAAATAATGATAGTTCATTTAATGAGCAATAAGATTGATTCTATTCACTCACGTATCGTAACGAAGATATTTCGAATTTTTATAATTTTCCCCCTTTAAACCCCTCCTCTCCCTGTTCCGATTTCAGTCATTTGCGATCTTGATCTTTCTTTTTATAAGTCTACAAAGTATCGATTTTGGTAACGATTAAACAATAATTGCGACCGCTAGAGCAGTAATAGACAAATATATATATATATATATATATATATATATATATATATATATATATATATATATATATATTCATAGTTTAGAATGGATCTCATTTTCGTCATCTCCGAGGTAGGATCGATGGACATTTGAAGAAAAATTTCAAAAATCGCGTCATAAGTACGACCTCAATAGCTGATTTCCCTTGAGGGAAATCTCCTAAAACGTAGGTGAATTATGTTTAGAATTTAACACTTCAGCACTATTTATACTTGTTTGTAACATATACATATTTGTACCAGAATAACGACGATTTTCGTACTAAATCATTAGTAAAATTTATGAATTTTGATTTTATATGTGTTTTATGAAAACGGCTCGACAGAATTGGGACATTTTTTAGCAGATTTCCCTTAAGGAAAATCAGCTATTGAGGTCGTACTCATGACGCGATTTTCGAAAAATTTCTTCAAATGTCCATCGATCCTACCCAGGAGCTGACGAAAATGAGGTCCGTTCAAAATTATATATATATATATATATATATATATATATATATATATTAGTATATATATATATATATATATATATATATATATATATATATATATACAAAAGGTGTTTATACAAAAGTTGTCCAGGTACTTCACCTGGAAAAATTAATTCAAATTATAATACATTATTATAATATTTTGTCGTTAATAATTTAAATCTATGCATAATGCACAGGAAACGGGAAATATGACAATATGGAGGACAGTGAAGTCTTACATAAAAAATTAATTTTATTATTAACAAATCCACAGAAACGACGGGTATTAACCCTAAACACTGGGAAGGGTAAATGTCAAAATATTGTGCAAAGTAAAGCCTTGCCAAAAAAATACCATCACCATCCAGCCTCAAATGAATTCCCGGGCGAAGCCGGGTATCTGAGCTAGTATATATATATATATATATATATATATATATATATATATATATATATATATATATGTGTGTGTCTTTTAACACTCTAGCCGTCGCAATTTTTGTTTGATTATTACGAAACACGATAACTAACCGTTTTATGTAAAAAGACAGATGAAGTTCGTAAATGGCTGAAATCGGACAAGAGGGAGGGGGGATTTAGAGGTAAGGATTTTCGAAAATTCGAAATATCTCCGTTATCATGCATCGGATCTAAAAATTGTATAGAACCAATCTTACTGAAAATTAAATTTAATATAAATATTGTTACATACCTTTAATCTCTATCTTGAATATTAAACGAGATATATGCATTTTTATGAAGTCTGTGGTCGGGTATAGTTCGGATTAGGTCGGCCGTTTCCGTAACTACTTGGCTCAGGTGGAAGGTTCTTCTAACCTTACCTGTCGTTTCTAACCTTACCTTACCTTCGTTACTTTGTGAGATTTATGCAAATACGTTCTCTTCATCCGCCTCTTCTTTAGTTCTTGGACTACTAAAATTTGAGTTATTAAACTATAAATTATTCTTACAATTCAGAAGCCGTTTCAGTTGGGAATTTATTTTAATTAACTCAAAGATTTCTCATTACCGTTTGGGGGGTGTTGTTTTACCAGTATGCTGATTTCACTATTGTAAAACTTCACAAGGGAAATCTGCTTAGTTTACGCAGCCCCTGCGTGACGGTCTTTTTTATATGTGTTAAGGGACTGCAAATGCTTAATATTAACGACTTACACTTTAATACTTGATGAGTGCATGAATCTCATACATTCTTCTATCGTATTGTTTTAAAATGCCTGATTAAAAGATTTCTCCGCATGCTAATATAATGCAATCGTAATAAATTAACGCTAAACTAGATTTCTTTGATCCTAAGTGCGGTATTAAATTCGCCAGTGTTCGTGTAATGGGCATTGTATGCTTCCTACGCAAAACACTTTTTTTATTTTTGGACATCACATCAAAGGTGATTCGCCCTTTCAAAAGTCAAAAACTATACAAAGTGAAGTAACAAAAGTAATATAGATAAGAGATAACAGGATGTTGCAAAAAGAAGGACCAAAAAACAGTGACAAATAACAAAAGCGAAATATATACATTTTATAAGTGAATATTATAAAAAAAAAAAAAAAAAAAAAAAAAAAACTGGTTATGAGCATAGTTGGTGGATGATCAATAGGAAATGAATGGCTGAAAATGGTACGTTTGCTAATGATTGTCGTAATTTCCTCTTTCGGGGTAAACATATACATGTATACAAACGCATAGAATACAATTAATGCAGATAATTTGAAATCTTGTTGTACACCACAGGCTTTATTTGTGTGTTAAATTTTCGATTTGTTGTGTCGTATATTTGGATTTTGTGTGGGTATGAGAATACGAGTATGTTGTGCCTTCCGTCAAAAGTCCTGGTGTTGTCGTTTTCGGCATTCTGTCAGTAGATGTTTTATCGTCAAGGGAATGTTACAAGTTGAGCAAGTAGGTCTGTCAGTCTTTGTCATTAAGTATGAGTGTGTTAATTTGGTGTGGCCAATTCTAAGTCTCGGGAGAAATACTTCTTCTCACCTAGTCCTGACCACTTTTAATGGATTATTTAGTGCTTTTGTTATTCAGTATTTATGTTTCGATGAGAAAAACTTATAATACTAATTTTTGCTGTTCCGGAAAACAGAGTATTTCTGATCATAAATTCGTCTATATGTCGAGTAAAGCAAATGAGTGGCAGCACATTTACTGTTCATGTTACAGGGAATTTGTGTTATTGACGAATATGACGGTTGTGTCTCCAATCCTTATATTTCCATGGGAAACCATTTCTATTTCAACCTGACAACAACGGGTAAGATAGCTAGATTAATTCATAAATATTACAGCATGAATTGGGAGCTTAACACATACACACACATGAGCATGTATTTTACCTCTAAGGTAATTATTTACATATTGATTAGGAGGTTCATCTTATAAACGAATCTTTTGGAAAAAAGATAATCTTTTATTTTTTTTTTTTAGACAATTCAGACAAATATACGTTAGCATGTTACTTTTATGTGAATATTTGTACCATAGATATTTTTCGTTCTTCATTACTGAAATACCTCACAACACTGAGGGAGCCAAGGAAGAACGGATAGATTGCAAGATTTCAAACTTTGTAAACACAGAACTAAATGAAGTGTGGACTGCGCCTGTACTTAAAAATTTCTGAACTTGGCACTTCCTAGCATAGTACTTTAGTGATTTTACCATTTGACCATCGCTCTCACCGTTTTACAATTTGGCTAGTAATATTTAGATAATGCGTGATTCCTAATCTCTTTTACAAGTAACAACTATACTGCACTAAGTGATAATTTATGGCTTTTGAATATCACGTAAAAGATAGAAGCTAATAATGTATGTATATACAAATTTCCAAGTGAACTTCAATTTGCAAGAAAATTGAAAAAAAAAAAAAAAAAATGAATGCAGGATTTTAATCCAACACAATCCCTCGGATTCATTTTACAAAATGAACTAAAGTGTATCGTAACTGAATTAGTTGATTAAACTTTCTTTAATCCATAGCAACGTATATTTTCTTTTTATTGCATGAAAAAGAGCAGAAAATTGAACAAGTAGGAAAAAAAGTGCTTACCAGTACAAACCAATTTATTAAAAAAAAAATCATTTATAAAGTTCAGACAAATCTTTTGGAAAAATAAAAATAAAATAGTAATCATTTTATCTTACCGATTTCAAATCACAGAGTACCTCCCAGAGATAGAAATATCTTTTAAACTGTTAGAGACATTCCAAAATTGAAAGGGATCAAAGTTGTTGCTCTCATCGAAATATTTCAGATGAGTCATTTATTAATCCCTAAAACAATATAGTTTTGACAATTATATGCACACTTGAAAGTCGGCGTTTCCTTTTTATCACAGATATTTGAAAACTGCTCAAAAAATATAGAAAAACGAGAATTTATGTTTCGATTCGCTTCGTATTTTGCGAGCCAAAGTCGTTTAAATTTTGAATGTAACAAGTGCAGATTTGATGTCTAACACTCGCGTGACTTTTGTCACGTGTTGAGAATTTGCAGTTTTATCCACAGGTTCAATTAAAAATATTTTACTTACCAAGCAATGAAAGCACTCAAGCAATTGCTTCCTACAATAATTTACAGAGATTTCATCAATTAATCAGGAATGTTTAGTGTTAGTATTCATATTAGCAGATTTCCTTTAAGGGAAATCAGCTATTGAGATCGTACTCTTGACGCGATCATACCCAGGAGATAACGAAAATGAGGTCTGTCCAAAATTATATTCTATAATATATATATATATATATATATATATATATATATATATATATATATATTTGTCTGTTACCGCTCTAGCGGTCGCAATTTTGGTTTGATCGTTACCAAACTCGATATTTAGTCGTTTTATGTAAAAAGAAAGATCAAGTTCGTTAACGGCTGAAATCGGACCACGGGGATTAGAGGGGAGGATTTTCGAAAACCCGAAATATCTCCGTAACTATTCGTCGGATCGATAAATTGTACAGAATCAATCTTATTGCAAATTAAATTTACTATAATTATTATTATATACATTTATTCTCTATCTTGAATATTAACCGAGATATTTGCATTTGTATTCTGCGTGTGGTCGGCAGGAGTCGGCTATTTTCGGACTTTCCGCCGCGAGCTCTGGTGGCCGTTTCCGTAACTATTCGCGCCTCGTGAATAGGTTTAGACATTTCTTACTACTACAGCTGTTATTAGGCAGATTTCTCTATTGAAAAACTTCACGTGGGAAATCTGCTTAGTTTACGCAGCCCTTGCGTTACGGACTTTTGTAAGTGAGAAATTAGACAGGGAGAGGACTTATATACACTTCGAATAATATTTCTAATACTTCAAATAAGATATTTAAGGATAGAGACATCGGTTTATTTTGGTTGGAGTTATTACTAATAATAATAAATGTATATATATATATATATATATATATATATATATATATATATATTATATGAGGAAATATGTTTTTGTGACCCCCCCCCCCTCCGTCTTAAATGCTTGGGCTACTAAAATTGATTGATTGAGATAAACATTATTCTGATTTATTATAAATTACACTGCTAGATGTAGTATATAGTTTTCAATAAAATTAATATGTTGTATTCTGATATGTTTCAGTTATTGTTTTTCTTTCCGGTGAGCCGTTGGCAGACCTGTTCGCTTACATTTGAGGCGCTTTCCGCCGGGAAGGGAAATATTTCTTATTACCGTTTGTATTTATTCACTCACGGTGGAGTTGTGTTAGCAGTATGTAAGATTATCTATTATTAAACTTCACGAGGGAAATCTGCTTAGTTTACGCAGCCCCTGCGTGACGGACCTTTTTTTAATAAAACATATGAATTGCCAATGAACGGAAGTATGGAACAATATAAGTAACTAAAATGTATAATTCCCTGAAATTACCATATAAAAGTGGGGCATAGAAGCACAAATTAAATGGTTATATGTTCAATGTAGGTAAGTGATTCTTAATGTCTACTGTCTGGCGTAGATGTGGGGCACATTAATTCATGTGCGCTTCCTCTGAAAGTTAATTTATGTGTTTAATTCGCGAAAACTCAGTTCTCTGAAACATGGCCTCCACGCACAGAATGCCCAATTTACATTTTCCTATTCCACGGTTAATTTAAAATGATTAATTAGAACGACTAATACGGATTTTTAATTGCACTGTTATTCGTTCATATTTTCATTAATTTATATTTCAGTTAACATGATATTCACAGTGTTTTATTTATTCGTAAAATTGAGATAGATGGTCGAATTGAGTTTCTAAGCATACGATTCTACGCGAATTGAAATCCGATTCAAAAAATTCTTATCGGTTTGCTTACCTTGAATATATCAATTATTAACACAAGGTATTACATATATTAAGGACATATTTATTAGTAAAAAATTCAAATTGTTTACAAATTTTATTGAGATATTATTCATAATCCGCCGTTTTATAGATTTCACTTTTTCCTACTATGGATAATTGGGATGAGTTTGCTAGAGATTACCAGCCTTTTCTAGCGAGGGTGTGACTAAGGATTTTATTAGCAGATTTCCCTTAAGGGAAATCAGCTATTGAGGTTGTACTCATGACGGAATTTTCGAAATTTTTCTTCAAATGTCCATCGATCCTACCTAGTAGATGACGAAAATGAGGTCCATTCAAAACTGTATATATATATATATATATATATATATATATATATATATATATATATATATATATATATATATATTATTATATATATATATATATATATATAGATAGATAGATAAGTAGATAGATATATGTCTATCTGTATATTTGTCTGTTACCACTCTAGAGGTCGCAATATTTGTTTGATCGTTACCAAACTCGATATTTAGTCGTTTTATGTAAAAAGAAAGATCAAGTTCGTTAACGGCTGAAATTGGACCACGGGGAGGGGGGGTTTAGTGGGGGAGGATTTTCGAAAATTCGAAATATCTCCGTTGCTATTCGTCGGTTCGAAAAATTGTACAAAATTAATCTTATTACAATTTAAATTTACTATAAATATTGTTATATACATTTATTCCCTATCTTGAATATTAACCGAGATATTGGCATTTTTATGAAATCTGGGCGGCTAACGGACGAAGTGGTTTTCCTGCCAAAAGCTAGTTCGGCCGTTTCATTAACTGTTCGGCTCTCGGGAAATTTCTCTATTGTAAAACTTCACGTGGGAAATCTGCTTAGTTTACGCAGCCCCTGCGTGACGGACTTTTATTTTATGAGTTCGTCACTAAATAATTTTTTAATAAATATAGTTTTTATTTTTTTTAAAATGAAGTCTCTGTTTATGTTTATATAAAGAAAAGATAAAAAAAAAAAAAAAAAATTAATCATAAAATATGGCTTAACGCTTGTTATAAAATTGTTAAATTTTAAAAGTATAAAAAATTTATTCAGTCATTCTAAATAAATTCGTATTTGACCAGGCGGGAATCGAACTCGCCACTCACACGGTTGTCCTGAACCCTTGAGGTATGGACATTCCTTTTCAAAATACTTTTTTTTAAAAGATTAATATAAACTGAGTAGTAATTTTGGTGTTTTAATGATAGTAGAGAATCATATTCTTAAAAATTGGTAACACTTTTACTTATCAAGCATTAATTTTGTGGCAGAAATTTTCAAAAACACTTATGACAATTATCGTTTTTCTTGAGAGGATATTGAATGCCAACTATTAAAATCTCCTCTTTCAGAATGCAATCGCAAAATTTACATAAAGACTTTGATATATGGCGTTCGATGAATCGATTTACAACTTATAACGATAATGGTTCTATTAATCGAGTATTGGAAGAGACCCGCTACTTGAATGCTTCCACTGTATTTGATGACTGAAGTTTATTTATAGGCGTCCTTTTGTTCAACTTAACATCAATCAATAAGAATAGCTCTCAAAGATCCATTTAAAATCACAATGACGGTGTTTACCGCAAGCAAATTGGCTGATTTATTAATTCATGTGGGGGTGGTAGGGGGGGTGAGTTTCGGTTCACATTTGCTCGCATCAATCATCTATTGTCTGAAGAGACATTTAACATTTTTCTTCTGGTCCAAATGACGAGGTTCGGAAACTTTTTCCTTTAAAAGTTAGTTGGTGTCGGAAGCCTGACTTTTTAAGAAGTTGCACTTTTTTGTGAGTCGTCCTGCAACCATTATTTCAAAACTTTTCTCATTTTTCGTTTTCCACTTTCTTTTTCTTCAATTCGTGAGCTTAGGCCGTCTTTGCAGGAGACGTAGATAGGCCGCGTCTTCTGAAAATAGAACACATTATTCCTTTGATATTTTTGCCAATGTTATCGCAATTGATGTTGGTCAACAGCATTGTTAGTCAATAAGCAACAGATTATTTATTTTCAAAACTGACGTCTACAGACTATTTTAAGTAACAGTTAAAAACCATGTTTATCTCTCTCTCTCTCTCTCTCTCTCTCTCTCTCTCTCTCTCTCTCTCTCTCTCTCTCTCTCTCTCTCTCTCTCTCTCTCTCTCTATCTCTCTCTCTCTCTCTCTCTCTCTCTCTCTCTCTCTCTCTCTCTCTCTCTCTCTATCTCTCTCTCTCTCTCTCTCTCTCTCTCTCTCTCTCTCTCTCTCTCTCTCTCTCTCTCTCTCTCTCTCTCTCTCTCTCTCTCTCTCCCTCTCTCTCTCTCTCTCTCTCTCTCTCTCTCTCTCTCTCTCTCTCTCTCTCTCTCTCTCTTCTCTCTCTCTCTCTCTCTCTCTCTCTCCATCTCTCTCTCTCTCTCTCTTTCTCTCACACTCTCCCCCTCTCCTTCTTCATAGTGGTAGCTCATATAAAATTTCACAAAAAATCCTCAAATCTTAGCGAAACATAAATTGCGAAGTGCGTTGCAAAAGTAAAAGTAACGTTTTTTATTTCAGTATACGTGTTGTTGAATCGATGATGATTTCTATTCTGGGTGCTTAGCTTCATATTTTCTTATACAGGGTGGTCCACGGGAAACGGGCGGTTTAGAAATAGTAATTACTCAGTTAGTTTTGAAGACAAACACATTTTATTTACACAAACATAAAGCTGAATTACGCCATTTTTAAAAAATAAATTACTTTTTTTTAACAAAAATACCATCACTTAAATAGCGGTCATAACCAAGTCCTTATGTAAGATACGTTTTGTTGTGGTCTTACTCAGCCAGTTATGTAAGTTCAGTTTCATGACGTCTAGCAGAACGGCCGGGACTGCACAGAATCACCTCTCTCACTCTGTCCACGTGTCCAGAGCCAGCTGGCTTTGTTTCATAACAGAACCCGTGGATCTAAATGAATTTACCCACCTTAGAATGGTATTCCTACTCGGTATTTCACCATGGCGTCCGATATGAAAATAACGCCTGAAACATCGTTGAGTTTCAACTACTGATTCACCACTTTTTTATAAATGTGCCGTATGCAAACACGCGATGATTTTTCGTCCACAGCGGGATAATAGCGACTGAATGGTAGGCGGTGGGGAGTCGAGTGACCTTGACGGCGCGTTTTCCCCTCCCTGCGAGATTCAAAACCGTCCGTTTTCCCACCCCTGTATTAACGTAATTGTTAATGCAGTTTCATTTAAAATACATTCTTTTACTTTTGAGTGGATTTTCTTTGGGTATTAGTTCGTTACTTACTTTTACTGTCGTTAAATATATTTTGTTCAAAAGTTTTTAATAGTTTTAATTTTTTTTTTGTACTAGGTACTATAATATCCTATTGCACCTGTTTTGCTTTGTATACCTGTCGATTTGGATATCAACGTAAGTACTCCTGGTTTTAATTTGAATGGTGAAATTGAAAGATTTTCTCTTAATTACATGCACCCAGGAAAAAAACGCTATTTCAGCAGCTCCATTGGGAGGGATTTTTTTTTTTTAAATTTCTATCCAAAGTTACATTTTTAGGACATATCAAAAATTTTCAGGTCTAACTAAATCGTCTTTATTTTATTCATATAGGTAATTTAAATTGCTAAAATTCCGTCAGGCAGGAGCTGCGTAAACTAAACCGATTTCCCAAGTGAAGTTTTACAATAGAGATATTACACGAGAGCCGAGAGTCAAGGAAACGACCGAACTAGCTTTTGGCGGGAAAGTCACTCTCGTCCGTTAGCCGCCCAGATTTAATAAAAATGCAAATATCTCGGTTAATACTCAAGATAGAGAACTAATGTATATAACAATATTTATAGTAAATTTAATTTTTAGTAAGTTGTACTCAATACAATTTTTCGATCCGACGTATAGTAACGGAGATATTTCGAATTTTCGAAAATCCTCCCCTTTAAACAACCCCTCCCACTGGTCCGATTTCAGCCGTTAACGAAATAGATCATTTTTTTTACATACAACGACTAAATATCGAGTTTGGTAACGATTAAACAGAAATTGCTACCGCTAGAGCGGTAACAGAAATATATATATATACAGTTTTGAACGGACCTCATTTTCGTCATCTACTAGATGGATCGATGGACATTTGAAGAAAAATTTCGAAAATTCTGTCGTAAGGGAAATCTGCTAAAACATGCATTGTAAATTTAAATTAGTAATAATTCCTTCTCTATATTTATTTGCTGATTTTTAATAAGGATATTCTGTAAAACAAGGAAGCCCAATGATCATATAGGATATTTAATAATTTTTCAATGCATCCGACTTAACTACCTACTTATGCATAATATAATTGACATCGATATTAGTTCATCGGGTAATATTTTATTTTATTGTTGTAGGAACTCAACAAATTGTATATAATTCGACACACGTCGTACAAAAATGATAAAAACGTGAAATAGGAAGTACACAGGGTATAACGAGATCGTTGATAAGGTGTATAGAAAAGAGGCACGCTTCGAAATAAATGGCACCGATATAAACCTAACGAGGTTATTGATTGCACTTGAGCTATATATCACTACAAAGTGCTGCAGACCGTCAAATTGTATCGGGGAGGCTCTGTTAAATCTAATTCATATCTCTGTTTCTATCTATCTCTCTCTCTCAGGGTCAATTTATGAATGTGAATTCCACCCCACCGTTGAAAGATACCGACTCAGGGAGTCTGTTTTTTTATATATGCACGATGGGCATAAGTATTAATTCAACAGTTATTTTACTTTTTAGTTTTACTTATTTATTATTTTAGCTGATTGGCCTTAAGGAGGTGGCACTCATGGTCAGAGTAAGAGCTCCATCGTCAGTACCTGCCGACAAACAAAAACCAAAAGGCAAAATAACACACAGCATGGTTAATAGTGTAGAATCAGTCAAAAAACAAACAATATTAAAAGAAACATATATAGGATGAATACCAAAAAAAAAATTATAAAAGACTCAATAAATATAAAAACCATAAGCTATTAACATTGGGTTTTTATTTTTCGTTAGTTATTTTCACTCTAGTTCTTCTGGTGGCAGCATTCTGGGGGATTTTCACCCCATTGTGATATGTAAATATATGTTTTTTTCCCTAGTAATTTGTTTGTTTTTAATTTAGATAGTTTATAGGTTTTTGACTTTTAGCATATTTCCCTTGAGGGAAATCAGCTATTGAGGTCGTACTCATGATGCGACTTTCGAAAAATTTCTTCAAATGTCCATCGATTCTACCCATGAGATGACGAAAATGAGGTCAGTTCAAAGTTTTATATATATATATATATATATATATATATATATATATATATATTTGTTTGTTAACGGTCTAACAGTCGTAATTTTTGTTTGATCATTACCAAACTCGATATTTAAGCGTTTTATGTAAAAAGAAAGATCAAGTTCGTTAATGGCTGAAATCGTACAAGAGGGAGGGGGGAGGTTTAGAGGGGGGATTTTCGAAAATTCAAAATATCTCAGTTATTATGCATCGGATCGAAAAATTGCATAAAATCAATCTTATTGAAAATTAAATGAACTACAAATATTGTTTTATACATGTATTCCCTATCTTGAATATTAACCGAAATATTTGCATTTTTATGAAGTCTGTGGGACATGTGGTCGGGTATTGTTCGGATGAGTCCGGCCGTTTCCGTAACTGTTCGGCTCTGGTCGAAGCTTTTTCTAACTTTACCTGTCGATTCTAACCTTACCTTACCTTCGTTCTTTGTGAGATTTATGCAAATACGTTCTGTTCATCCGCCCTCCCTCCTTCTTTAGTTCTTGGACTACTAAAATATGAGTTATTAAAATATAAATTATTCTGACAACTCAGAAGCCATTTCAGTTGGAAATTTATTAAAATTAACTGTAAGATTTCTCATTACCGTTTGTATTTACTCACGGTGATGTTGTGTTACTAGAATGTAGATTTCTCTATTGAAAAACTTCACATGGGAAATCTTCTTAGTTTACGCAGCCCCTGCGTGACGGAAGTTTTATCTTTATGGTGTACGCTTGTGGGACTGGGAGTGCACTGTTGACCCTGCTAAGTTATTTTGTCATACGGTTTTCGTTTGTCAGGAGACAATGATAGAGCACTGACTCGGAAAGTGCACTTGACATAAATTAAAGCACTTGTAGAGAACAAGGCCTTTTAATTGTTACATCCCAATCTGGGTGTTTGTTTTCCAAAATGTGAGTAGTATGAGTCTGGACCTTACGATGCCGTGAATTGCTCATCTGCTCTCACCATTGGAAGGAGCCTAAGTCATAGGGAATGGTTTCTATCTCACGACAGTGTGTGTTTACATACTGTTACGGCTCTAGCGGTCAAGATTTTTGTTTAATCGTTACTAAATTTGATATTTAATGTGAAATTTAAAATTTGAAATTTAATATTTATGTGTTGGCTCGGAGCATTTCCTAATGTTGCTGCCACAATGATACGAGCTTCCACGAGCCAACACATAACATGACTAACGGAAGAAGCCGATTTGAAAACGGCGAAATATCGTGGGATACCACGGAAACGACACCGCTGGAATAAGCCTCACCAACAACTGTAACAAGTTCGTCAACTGCTGAAATCGGTCAGAGGTGGGGAGAGGGTTGGAGGTGTGGAATATGGAAAATAAAAGACTTTATTATTATGAGTCGGATCGAAAAGGTTTATAGAGCAAGCCGTAATGTCCTATACATGTTGTTTATATCTTATTCTTAGTTTTTAGCCTCCAGTGAACCCCCACTTTTAGTCATTGCACTTTAAAAAGAACCGAATATATCATGAAACATCTTATCCCAAGCATAAAAACAAAATATCCTTTTATACAGACCTTTATTTTGTGAGACACTTGCAAATATTTAGAGTGGTGAAGTCATAAATTAGAGTTTTATTGACCGCCCAAGTCTACTCATCGGATTTTTTGTTGGGAAATAGAGAATATATTGTGAGATGAGATCAGTTCTGTGCCGATCCAACAAGTGGCAAATCTGCTTAGTTTACGCAGCCCCTGTGTGACGGACTTCTTTCGAGGGTGAAAAATGTTAAAGGACGAGGCTTGAGCCACTTAAAAATACTTAGTACTGTAATAAGAGTCTTTGTTGGAAAATTAGCATTTATGGCAGCCAATAATTTATTACCCTGATAAAATTTCCCTTGCAGCCATAATTCCATGGAATGGATGTTAAATAATAATTTGTAATAATAACAGTCTCCCGCTAGTTTATCTAGGCAGCCATTCATTAGTTTTCATATAGCTGTCACCTACTTTACTATTAATGTATTTATTATTTCAACTCTTCCACTGCCAACTACATTCCTGAGTATTCAACCACTTCAGACTTTTAACAATTTTAAATTCGGGAGCATAGATTAGTGATCCATCATTCATGTTTACAATACGCCTCGAAAAAAGAAATATGTTTTCCCAAACAATGGTTGCACTGCACCTTCTGTGATCTCTTTTAAATTGAAGTATATATCATCCAAATAATTTTTACTTAAAATTTACAGATTTTTTTGGAGATTCAGATTCAGAAGTGTGTAATTATGAAAAGTATTTCGGAGCTACCTTAAAAAAAGTGGTTTGAACCTATAATAATACAGCCATTCGTATGTGTTCGTGTAACACTCCAGCTTCTGCAATTTCAGCATTATCTAACTTCAAATCGCACCCCTTGTAATAAACATTTTAATGTTGGATTTGAAGGAATGAGGCATGAAAACTGTACCAAAATTTACTTTCAAGCTCAATTGTAGGACTCGATAATGCTCATCAACTGCGATATCGTTCAAAATTCACAATAACATGATTTCATCAAAACACACTTTTTTTTTTTTTTTTAAGAAATTTCCATATTGGCTTGGGAGGGGAGATGGTGAACCTACAACGTTGAACAAATAGAAATAGAAATCGTTTCCCAGAATTCCTCTGTAATTTGTTTCTTAGATAAGACAAATTCCGTCACGCAGGGGCTGCGTAAACTAAGCAGATTTCCCATGCGAAGGTTTATAATAGATAAATATCCATACGAGTGAATGTTAAGTAAATAAATACAAACGGTAATGTGAAATCTTTCAGTCAATTTACAACAATACAAGTTAATAGTCTCTAGAACGGATACCGGCTGAATTGTAAACAATCGAAAGACCAGATATCCTCGTAGCGCTGAATAGATAGATAGACCACAAAAAAACAAACAATTAAAGAAATATATCTGAATATAACATATTAATTTTATTGAAAACTATTTACTATAGTAAGTGGAGTAATTTGAAATGAATCAGAACAATTTTTAAAATCAAAATATCGCGGTCCATACTCATTATACGGAAAATATGTATAGAACAATATTTATAGTAAATTTAATTTGCAATAAGATTGTTTCTATACAATGTTTCGATCCGTCTTATAGTAACAGAGATATTTCGACTTTTCAAAAATTCCCCCATTAAACCCCCCCTCCCACTGATCTGATTTCAGCCATTAAGGAATTTGATTTTTTTTTTTTTTTTTACATAAAACGATTAATGTCAAGTTTGGTAACGATCAAACAAAAATTACGGCTACTAGTGTGCTACCAACAACAGACACACACACACACACACACACACACATAAAATTTAGTAACTTGTATAAAAACTATGCATAAAAACAGGAATATATAATACTCATTTAATTCCTGTTTTCTTGGCAGTAGAAATGTATTTAGTGAGGAACTCATTAAATAAATTCCTTAGTCCCGCCCTGGCAAGAAAAGGGTGGTAACCTGTAGATTACTCATCTCAATTAGCCAAAGTAGCATAAAATGGACGTAAATAAATAAATCATACACATTTAAACACACCACGTAGACGAATACACACAGACACAAAAACTTTAAAATTTTTAATTAAATATAAATCCAACTGCCCAATCGTTTTAGCAGATTTCCCATCAAGGGAAATCTGGTATGGAGGTCGTACTCGTGACGCGAGTTTTGAAAAATGTCCTCAAATGTCCATCGATCCTACCCAGGAGATGACCAAAATGAGGCCGTTCAAAGTTACACACACACACACACACACACACACACACACATACACATATATATATATATATATATATATATATATATATATATATATATATATATAATTTTGAACCATCCTCATTTTCGTCATCTCCTGGGTAAGATCGATGGACATATGAAGACATTTTTCGAAAATCGCGTCATGATTACGACCTCATTAGCTCATTTATCTAAAGGCAAATCTGCTAAAAACACTCCAGGACTCTGTTGCGAGAATCATCAGCAGTCACTGATTTTGTACATAGTGCATTCTACTCATATGAAGCATACCAGTATTCTTTTTAAAATGAAAGCATCGAGAATGAAGTGTCGGGCTCCCACTGAAGGGCCTTGTAAAGACTGGAGAATTTATTTATATTAAATAACGTTGGACAGTTTTGAAAAATAGTCGTGTTGACTAAACCTATGTGGGGTTTTATTTATTTTTTTTATCTTGTATTTATCAGAGGAACGGAGAGACTGTTGATAGTAGACTAAGAGATACATTACTTCGGGCAAACCCTTGTAAATATGTATATCTCTCTAGGGGTTTCATTTGCATATTTGTTCCACCGGAATATGATAATAGCTGGACATTGGCAAATGAGGATTCTATCTACTAACTGTATCTTTTTCTGTCGTTACCAAAATTCTGATATATTTAGGAACGCAATATTCTAAAAGAGTTTATAATGGTTCACTAACGTAATAACATATATTTTTAAAAAGACGTTAATAAGTCGGTTGCCGATATTCCTTTCAAGATATGACGTGGGAGCTAATTCATCATATTTGACATCAAAATTCAATATCCTGGTTTTTTAGCAAATTTCCCTTGTGGGAAATCAGCTGTTGAGGTCGTACTCATGATGCGACTGTGTGTATATATATATATATACCAGCGGACCCGGCAGACGTTGCCCTGCATGATATTTCAAGCTATTAGGATATTAAATTTAATAATATTATATTTAAACCAAAAGCTACTTCTAATAAATTAAATATCCCGAATTTTTAATTCACCTCCTTTATTCATACCCCCACTCCCGTTCAATCCAAAAAAAAAATTAATATTGCTTATAATCATGGAAGAAAAAAATGCTAATTCACATACCGAATTTTGTTATGTTCCGTTCAATCGTTAATGTCTAATAAAATTGTTGGCTCCCACATTACTTTTTTAGCGTATATCTCGTTTATACTTTGTTATACGACAAAAGTGAATATAACGAAAGTTACTCTAAATAACAACATAAACAACTTTTAAACTGTGCATATTTGCCGAAAAAGCAATAGGAAATGAAATATCGCTATTTTTAATTTTAGGCCTCCCTTACGTCCCCCCCCCCCTCCTACTCCATCTGCCGGGCTGATTTGTGACGCTAAACCATCCAAGCCGTCACCCCAAACGCGTACAAAAAAATTCATTTAAATCAGTCGAGCCGTTTAGGAGTTCAGTGACATACACACGTACAGTAGAATTATATATATATATATATATATATATATATATATATATATATATATCCAATAATATTTTTTCTAACTAATAATAATTCTATTTGACAAAAATAGTTACAAAATAATATATAATTATTTATATATTTATATTTTCATATATTTACATAATTAGGTAATTTATAATTTAAGTACATTTTATTTGCACAAGCTATTTAGCAAAATCATACGCTTTTTTAATTATTGTTTTTATGTGTATAGATATATCTATCTATTTATATATTTGTCTGTTACCGCTCTAGAGGTTGGATGTTTTCCCTTATCGCTAACAAACTTCATATATAATCGTTTTATATAAAAAGAAAGATTATGTTCGTTAATGGCTGAAATCAGAATTGAGGAGGGGGGGGGGGTCTAGAGGGGTAGAATTTCGAAAATTCTTAATATCTCCGTTATTAAGTGTTGGATCGAAAACTTGTATAGAACCAATCTTATTGCAAATGTAATGTTCTATACATGTTGTTATGTACACTTGTTCACTATCTTGATTATTAACCGAGATATTTGCATTTAGTATTTGTTCTTTAATAAACCCCACTCATCTCATATACATAATATTCTATTATATTATGAAGCACTTTATTTGAAGCCTAAGTACCAAATATTGTTCTCATTGGACATTTACGTTTTGAGATAAATGAAAGTACGTAACGCACGTGAGAAATCCCCTTTGTTAACGCAGGCCCTGCGTGACGGCCTTTTTTTCAATTCACTGGATTTTAGCTATTACCTTATTTTTTAGTAGAGCTATTATATATGGATTTTTGTAACGATCCAACATAATTTTCTAGAGCGTTATCAGACGTATATATATCGAAATTTTTCAGCGACGTCAGTTTCTTCCTCTTTTGGACAGTGATAAAAGGCAATTTGGAGTATTTAATTTTTCAAAACTCGAGTTAAGAGTACAACCTCATTGGCTCATTTCTCATAATGGAAATTTTCTGAAAGAATATTATTCTATTGTCCTATACAGTCCACTCGTTCGCCCATGTGGGCTTATTAGTGTGAGTGGTTGGGAAGGTGTTTGTGTCTGCTTGTGAAGGAGTACATGTGTGCGTGTGTGAAAAATCTCTTGAAGGTGCATTAGACCACAACACACTCATCGATTAAATGGACGGAAACACCATTCGTTTTACTTGATGTATGGCTTCCTTCAATCGACCCCTAGAACCGATTTTTAACGATAATCCTCGAAAATTACCTTTCTTGTCGGATTATTTTCTGAGCCTACAAAATACATTCGCCATATTCATATAAAATAAATGTATTCATAGATTGAAGTAAAATTAGTAAATGTTTATCTCACAAGAAAATGTATTTTTATAAAAGTATCATGAAATGCAAAAAAAAAAAATATTAATATACAAGACATTTGTTTGCCAATTACAATTGTATTTGTATGCCAAAAGTAACAAAACATAAATGTTGCGTATGATTTGGCTGTTTAACGTTAATTAGAACATTACTGAAATCTCATATACTACTGAAAAAATGTCTTATAAGTAGACTTTTCTTCTTAATTATAGATTTTTAATCCTCAAAAGTAAAAAGTCCGCCATGCAGGGGCTGCGTAAACTAAGCAAATTACTCACGTAAAGTTTTCCAATAGAGAAGTCTGCCTACTAATAACAGTAGTTGTAACGAATCTCTAAACCAATTGACGAGGGACGAACAGTTACGGAAAAGGCCGAACTAGCTTTCGGCGGAAAGTTTCAAATATAGCCGACTTCTGACGACCACACTCACAATACAAATGCAAATATCTCGGTTAATATTCTAGATAGAGAATAAATGTATAGAACAATATTTATAGTAACATTAATTCGCAATAAGATTGATTCTATGCAAACTTTCGATCCGACGCATAATAACGGAGATATTTTGATTTTTTCCTCCCACTGGTCCGATTTCAGCCGTTAACGAACTTGATCTTTCTTTTTACATAAAACGACTAAATATCGAGTTCCCTACGATAAAAAAAAATTGCGACTGCTAGAGCGTTAACATACATAATTTCAAGGAGAAAAGCATTTGTCCCCTCCTTAATTTTAAAATTAAATTCGACCCTAATAGATAAAATTTTGAGGCGAGGTAAAAGGTTTTGCTAAGTCGTTTTTTAAAAAACTGACACGCGGGCATAAGGAGCACTCGCCCCAGTTTTCCGTGGAAAAACTGTTCATCAGACACGGAATCTGCGACGAGATTTATTAGTAATAGTTTTTCTTTATTAGTAAAGTCCCATAATCTATGCGCGGACCAAATTTACAATGCTGATGAGACCGGTTTGTGGTATAAAAGTGTTGCCCCAAAACAAAACTCTAGTAGATCGTACGAATAAAATGGAAAAGATCTGTTAGTGGATTCAAGGTGTGTTTTTAAAAGATAAGGGTCCACTGTTTTTGGTTTGCGCGAATGCAAGTGGGAGAGGATAAACTAATAGTTTAGAATTTTAATCGGAGAAATCAGATGCCAAACCTAGAGCCCTCAAACCATCGAACAATTATAAATAACCTGTGCCTGGTTATGTATTTAAATGAATCATGCCAAAAAAATCAGCGAGGATGATATTGCTGAAATTTTCCCGAGCATTGGGTTCGAGACATAATTTTTTTTGTAAAAACCACACGTCAAAAAATTTTTCCTGACGAAAAAACAACTGCCTCATAACAGAGCCCTCTGCTATTCCTCATTGTATAATGCACGCATGAGCCGTCAAAAGCCGTGGGCGAGGATTAAGGCCCATGTTTTTTCCCCCACCAAATGTTACATCATTGATCCCAAGTCCCATGGATCAAGGAGGTAATTTCGTCATTTACAAAAAGAAGCTCATAACTACAATTTTATTAGATAACGATAAAGGGCTAAAAAGGAACAAGTATAAAAAAGAATTACAATTAAAGAAGTCATTTACATGGCAGCTAATTCCTGGGATTCTGGTAGTTCCCAACACCACACAAAATAAAGCCTGGAAAAACTTATGGCGCTGAAGTTACTTATAGTATTCAGCCGTACATAGATATATATATATATATATATAGAGATATATATAAATATATATAATTTTGTACGGACCTCATTTTCGTCATCTCCTGGGTAGGATCGATGGACATTTGAAGAAATATTTCGAAAATCGCGTCATGAGTACGACCTCAATAGCTGACTTCCCTTAAGGGAAATCTGCTAAAATGGTGTTACCAAAATAATACCAAATGCGTCTGTCACGATGGGGCTGCTTAAACTAAGCAGAATTCCAATGTGCATGACCCACTATTTGTCTCATCTCACCACACATTTTCTAATTCCAAATAAATATCTCATGGTTAGAAGTCGGAAGTCAATAAAATCGTGGTCGGTGGCGTCATCACATAATGTATTTGCATGCTCTAGTAAAGATCTGTCGTAAACAACATTTGGTATTTAAGCACGGAATAAGGACGTTTCATGGCATATTCGCTTACAGTAAAAGTGAAATAACTAAAAGTGGAGTTTAAATAAAGGCTCAAAATGAAAAAAATCCAAAAAACTCAGTTGGAATTATAGAAACATAAAAAAAAATGTTTAAAAAAATGACTACAGGACATTAGAGTTTCAAGATTAGTTCTACGCAAATTTTCAATTCGACGTGTACTAACGGAGATATTCTGAAATTTCGGAATTCTCCACCTCTAAACTTCCCCTCCTACTGGTCCAATTTCGGCCGTTAACGAACTTGATATTTAGTTTTCAAATAAAATAAAGTGGCTAGTAACAATCGAACAAAAATTGCGTTTAAATACAAGCAAATAAATTCTGATGAACCCATCCTCAGGCTTTCTTGGATTACTAAAATTAGAGTGATTGAGGTAAAAAGTATTCCTGACCATTATAAATTGCAGCAGATGATATAGTAAATAGTTTCTACAAAATTAATATATTATATTAAGACATATTTCAGTAGTTGTTTTTCTTTCTAGTCACGAATATTTGTGTCTTTCAGCTCTTTGAAGATTTCTGACCTGGTTATTTACAATTCAAAGCTTTCCGTAATAGAGACCATTAAATCATCAATTTCCCGAAAGATTTTTTATTACCCTTTGAATTTAATCATTTAAGTGTTACAAGTTTGGAGATTTATTTATTGTAAAACTCCAGGTAGTAAATTCGCTTAGTTTACGCAGCCCCTGCGTGTTGCTTTTTAATCGATTGAACGTGACGAATACTGATTTATTTCTACGGACGTCGATATTACAAGTGTAAATACCGCAGGGAATGATTAGGGAAATGTAGGTCAACAAATACCATGGAGTGATCAATTCTAGGAAACCTTGATAATCATGAGTTGTTTTATTTCATAATATACAAGGAAAACGTATGCTTTTCCAACCAAATGTGTAGTGTCCATTTTCATTACCATCGACTCTAAACTTTCCTTATTGCGATTTATTTGATATCAATATTGTCTGTAGCGCTCTCTTCAAATGGGATAAAATACCCAAACGAAGTTGACACTTTAATATCGGAATAGAAAGATGAAAGGGGAGGGTAGCCGATTGTAGACAGATGATAAATCAAACCGAACATATGTTGTTCCACTCCCTCGTTTAATCGAAGCTCGTGGTTTGGCCTAAATCTTATTCAACTCACCCCGCACGTTCCCAGGTCAGCCATGAGGTGTTTTTTTTAGAAATAGTTTTGTGTGTTAGTGCATTTAATCGTGCGAATAAATAAATAGAGATAAGGTAAATTATTGACATATTAAAAAAAAAATCGTATGTAGTCCTCCATCACTTCCAATGGCCAATTTTTCAATAGTTTATATATAGATATATATATGTGTGTGTGTGTGTGTCTGTGTGTGTGTGTGTGTGTGTGTGTGTGTGCGTGTGCGTGAGCGTGTGCGTGTGTGTTTGTGTATTCAGTATGCTTAATGTGGTCTAAATAATTTTGTTTTTATTAATGACAGGTATGTTTTAGCAGATTTCCCTTAAATCAGCTATTGAGGTCGTACTCATGACGCGATTTTCCAAAAATTTCTTCAAATGTCCATGAGCCCGACCCACGAGATAACGAAAATAAGGTCCATTCAAAATTATATATATACTAGCTCAGATACCCGGCGATGCCCGGGAAATTATTGTTGACTGACTAATGATGGTATTTTGATAGTAAGACTTCAATGTGTACAATTACACTTCCCTCCACGACATAATGATTTTCCGAAATAGCCAACCCTGAAGGGTAACTTTTGGGGATTAATTGAATAGAAATTTTACTTTTGAAGGATAAATGAAAATGTGTTCCCGTTTGGACCTAAAATTTTAAATATAGCTTATAATCATGGAAGATTTAATGCTAATTGACATACTGAGTTTTGCTAAGTTCGGTTCAATCGTTAGTGGCCAACAAAATTGTTGGCTCCCGTTTTAGATTTTAGCGTATAACTCATTTATACTTCCGTATAAGGCAAAAGTGCATATCACAAAATTTACTCTAAATAACAAAATAAACAACTATTGTTATGTGGATATTTGCTGAAAAATCAATAGAAAAAGAAATAACCCAATTTAAAATTTCAGGCCATCCATATAACCCCCACTCCTGTCCGTCCCTAGAAATGTTCGTATGGCTTATTATTAGGAAGGCGTTAGTGCTAATTCACACACCGAGTTTGGTTTAGTTCGATTGAGTCTTTTGTGCCAAATAAAATTGTGGACTCCCTCTATAGTTTTTAGCGTATAACGCATTTATACTTCCGTATACGGCAAAAGTGCATATAACAAAAGTTACTTTAATAACTGTGTGTGTGCGTGTGTGCGTGTGCGTGTGCGTGTGTGTTTGTGTATTCAGTATGCTTAATGTGGTCTAAATAATATGTTTTTATTAGTGACAGGTATGTTTTAGCAGATTTCCCTTAAATCAGCTATTGAGGTCGTACTCATGATGCGAGTTTCTAAAAATTTCTTCAAATGTCCATCGATCCTACCCAGGAGATGACTAAAATGAGGTCCGTTCAAAATTATATATATATATATATATATATATATATATATATATATATATATATATATATATATAGATAGATATACTAGCTCAGATACCCGGCTTCGCTCGGGAACACATTTAAGGCTGAATGGTGATGGTATATTCTTGGCAAGGCATATATATATATATATATATATATATATATATATATATATATATATATATGTCTGTTAACGCTCTAGCAGTCGCAATTTTGGTTTACCAAACTCGGAATTTAATCGCTGAAATCCAACCAGTGGGAGGGGGGTTTAGAGGGAGGGATTTTTGAAAATTCAAAATATCTCCGTTATTATGTGTCGGATCGAAAACTTGTATAGAATAAATCTTATTGCAAATTCCATTTACTATAAATACTGTTCAATACATTTATTCTGTATCTTGAATATTAACCGGGATATTTGCATTTGTATTCTGCGTGTGGTCACCAGTAGGCTATGTTCGGACTTTCCACCGAGAGCTCTGGCTGCCGTTTCCATAACCTCGTGAATAGGTTTAGAGGTTAGGTTAACTGTTTTTTGGGGCTAGAAACTACTGGGTAATGGGGGCGATTTCAGCCATTAACGAACTTGATCTTTCTTTTACGTAAAACGCATAAATATGCACTTTGGTTACGATCAAACAAAAACTGCGACCATTACAGCGTTAACGGACAAATATATATATATATATATATATATATATATATATATATATATATATAATTGTAACCTCTGTCTGTACATTGATTTTTTTCGCGAAATTTCACGATAACTTTTCGTTTCACATGTCATAGACACCATAACTGCATTTTGTTTCTTTGGTGTCTGTTTATTTGTTTGTTTGTTACCTTTTCACGCATAAACGGCTGAACCGAATTTTATTAAACTTGGTATGTGTATTACTATTAGCCCAGCTTAGACTTTAGTCTATGTTAATATTCTCTGAGACGAACAAGAGTGGGGGTTATAACGGAGGTCTGAAATTAAAAATAGCGATATTTCGTTTCCTATTGCATTTTTGGCAATTATGCACATAACAAAAGTTGTTTATTTTGTAATTTAAAGTAACTTTTGTTATATGCGCTTTTGCCGTATACGGAAGTATAAATGAGTTAAACGCTAAAAACTATAGAGGGAGTCCACAATTTTATTTGGCACAAAAGAATGAATCGAACTAAACCAAACTCGGTATGTGAATTAGTACTAACGCCTTACTTATAATAAGCTATACAAACATTTCTAGGGACGGGCAGGAGTGGGGGTTATATAGAAGGCCTGAAATTAAAAATAGCAATATTTCGTTTCCTATTGCATTTTCAGCAAATATGCACATAACAAAAGTTGTTTATTTTGTTATTTAGAGTAACTTGTGTTATATGCACTTTTGCCTAATACGGAAGTATAAATGTGTTATACGCTAAAATCTAAAACGGGAGCCAACAATTTTGTTGGCCACTAACGATTGAACCGAACTTAGCAAAACTCAGTATGTCAATTAGCATTAAATCATCCATGATTATAAGCTATATTTAAAATTTTAGGTCCAAACGGGAACACATTTTCATTTATCCTTCAAAACTAAAATATCTATTCAATTAATCCCCAAAACTTACCCTTCAGGGTTGGCTATTTCGGAAAATCATTATGTCGGGGAGGGAAGTGAAATTGTACACATAGAACTCATACTAACAAAAAACCAACATTAGTCAGTCAACAATAATTTCCCGGGCATCGCCGGGTATCTGAGCTAGTATATATATATATATATATATATATAGATAGATAGATATATAATTTTGAACGGACCTCATTTTTGTCATCTCCTGGGTAGAATCGATGGACATTTGAGGGAATTTTTTAAAACTCGCGTCATGAGTAAGGGAAATCTGCTAACATAACCTCGTTTCATTTCTGTAGCACGTACTCACAATCACATTACTCCATTACTACTACTATTATTACCTCCTACACATTACCGCAGAATTACGCAGAGGGAGAAGGAGAGGGAGAAGGAGAGGGAGATGGAGAGGGCGAGGGAGAGGGAGAGGGAGATGGAGAGGGAGAGGGAGAGGGAGAGGGAGAGGGAGAGGGAGAGAGAGAGAGAGAGAGAGAGAGAGAGAGAGAGAGAGAGAGGGAGGGAGAGAGAGAGAGAGAGAGAGAGAGAGAGAGAGAGAGAGAGAGAGAGAGAGAGAGAGAGAGAGAGAGAGAGAGATGTTATTTTTGACGAATCATGACAAAAACAAAAATAAATAACTCTAAAGCCTACAATTTCTGAAGCTATTGGTTGAAAAAGAAACAATAAGACCCATTTCTACAGAAAGTAAAAAATAAATAAATACGGTCTGTGAAGTGAACTTTAAAATGATGAATAAATTAGATTTCTTGCTATTAATGGGTAATATAAAATCAAAATTAGTGCTTCCAGAAAGTATTATGTTGTAGAAGAAAGAAAAAATGCAGGCAATCATTTGTGCGGAACGAAGTAGATATTAATGTAAGTTATAGGTGGTATATTCTTTTACAAAGGAAATTGCGACAAATTCAATTTGAAAGAGAATTACGTGCGAATTGGATGGTAAAGAAAACCCCCACAAAGAGGAATAAAGATGATATTATAACTTTGACCCGATAAACAGCTCCACTTCCGAAAATAAGAAAGCCTTTTTCATCGAAAAGGTCGGCATTGTTCGACAGGTCTACAGCTTCCTTCCAACAACTTTGACAAAGGACTCTAAAAGTCTTTTTGGGAGAATCAACTTCTTGCGGGGGATTTGATTTATTTGCTGTTGTTGAAGTTCTCCCGTTGACCCAAAATACAGTCGGATCATCGAGTCGGATGATAAACTTTGCCACAACTCGTGCGGCCGATTCGGATAATGGTGCATATCGTAAATTTGTAGGGCGGTTGCATCAACTTGTTTACAATCTGAATGAAAAGGCCAACCCTCTGTAAGGATTCGTTTTAGCAATTTTTCGCTAAGGGAAAATAGCGATTACCTTAATCCAAGCGAAAATGATTCCTTCACGAAAGAGCATGCTCCCACTTACTGGTACTTCACTTACCTTACCTCATCTCACCATAAACTCTCCATTTCCAAGTAATAACCAGATGATTTGATGAGTGGTCAATAAAATCTTAATGGGTGACGTCATCACACAACGTTTTCGTTTTCATCTCATCTGTTGAAAACAATTTGGGCATTTTAGCTTAGAATAAGACGTTTCATGATGAATTCCCTTATTGCTGAAGTGCGATAACTTAATTTGGGGGTTAATTGAATGCTGAAATCTGAATAAAACTGAATATACAGAAAGAAAATGTATATGACAATATTATTGAAAATGTAAAGGGCAGTAAGATTGGTTTTAAGATTTGTGTTTTTTGGCTCAACTTAGATTAATGAAATTATTTTGATTCCTTTTTTCTACCCCTCTAAACCCCCACTCCCGTTGATCTAATTATAGCCATTAGATTCACCATTTAGTTTTACCTATAATATTAATACGTCGTCAAACAAAAATTGTGGCCACTAGAACGGCTAATCACACAAATGATATATATTACACATATATATATTTATATATACTATACTATTTATACTACTATATATATGATGTTGTTGTTTTTTTGGAGATTTGGTCAATAGTTGGTGATAAAAAAAAAAATCTTAGGGTTCCATGCCTATAATTCGAGAATTTTATTTTCTCTTCTTGAGGGCTGTAAAAAAACAGGTGCTACTTTGTCTCCAAAAAACCTCCAAAATACAACAACACCATATATAAATATAACCTAGTCGAAAACATCCAACCTTATCTATTATTTATTATACATATATATACTTTATTATATTTTTTACTTATATAATATATTTATTATGTATATAATTGTATCCTATGTATGTACATTGATTTTTTTCGCGAAAGTTACGTTATCGTTTGTTTCATATTGTCATAGGCTCTACTTATGTTTGTGTGTTAACTTTTCTACGCATATTCGGTGAAATGATTATTTTTTAGGAGTTTTGGTTTTTGTATTTTTATTATTACCCTTTTGTAGTTGGAACTGATTGGAAAGTTTGAGTGGTGCTAGATTGCGTTTATGGAATGGGGGGGGCGAGTTGGGTGGAAGGTTTTGTCTTTATGCTGAGTTGTGTGGAGTGGACAGTTGGGGGTGGTTTGTTAACATACCCCTCACACCCAACAATATTACCTATAATCTCTAACTAGCCCCAATATTTTTGGGTTATCTTTTAATCTTCACATTATTGTTGTTTATTGTTAATATGTTTATAAAGATAACTTTTTATTTCATCTTTTGTCGTTTACCCGAAGTTCATAATAATTTATATTTTAAAATTTTTTAAATGTGGTTCTTAAATTTTTTACAATTTTAATTTATTTTTTTTTTTTTCTATCGCTAAAAAACTTATAGCCGGGAGGTCAACAATTTTATTGCTCAAAGACTTAAATCTGTACTAAATAAAACTCGGTAACAGTTTGTGTATAAAACTAACGCCTTCATTAGAATAAGCTATACCTACATTCCCCCCTTGCGTCGGTGCAGGAAGGGGCGGGGTTTATCATGAAAGCCTGAAATTAAAAATAGCTCGATATTTCGTTTTTCCATTGGTTTTTGCAAAGTGTACATCTGGATAAAAGTTGTTTATTTTGTTATTTTAGAGTAGTGACTTGTGTTTATCTACACTATTTTTGTTTTTTAAGTATAAAGGCGTTGATAAGCTAAAAATTATTCTGGATTCAACAAAATTTCTATTTGGCACACAAAAGACTCAGACCGAATAAAAAAAAACCTCTCACTCCCGTTTGTGTATTAGCACCAGAACGCCTTCCTCCCTCTTATAATAAGGCTATAAGTAACTTTTCTAGGGACGGGAGGTGTGGGGGGTTATAAGGGATAATACTACATAATGGCACATTCCATTGAAATTTAAAAAAAAATGATTTTAGAGATTTATATTTCGTTTTCCATTGGTTTTGTATTGCAAATATGATACAGGTATAAAAGTTGTTTATATTGTTATTTAGAGTGACTTGTGTTATTATACACTTTTTTCGTGTACTTTAGTATAATAACAGGCGTTATACGCTTAAAAATTATACTGGAGGTCAACAATTTTATTTGGCACAAAAGAACTCACCAATTGAATAAACCACTCCGTTAATGTGTCAACATTAGAACTAAACGCCTTTCCTTTATAAAAATGGCATACGAACATTCTAGGGACGGCAGGGCAGTAGCGGCGCGTATAAGGGAAGCCTGAAATTAAAAATAGCGATATTTCGTTTCTCCATTGGTTTTTCTGCAAATATGTACAGATAAAAGTGTTTATTTTGTTATTATGAGTAACTTTTGTTGTATACACTTTTGTCGTTTACCGAAGTATAAATGAGTTTTAAGTAAAAAACTATAAGCGGAGTCAACAATTTTATTGGCTCAAAGAGCTCAACCGAAACTAATAAAACTCGGTATGAGTAATAGAAAACTAACGCCTTCTTTTTAGAATATGCTTCTACAAACATTTTTCTAGCGACGGGCATGAAGGGGGGTTTTAATGAAAAGCCTGAAATTAAAAATGCACGTATTACGTTTTGTATCCCAACTTTGGTTTTCTGCAAATTGTGACGTAGTGACCGTATATAATAGTTGTTTTATATCTGTTATTAAGGAAAAGCTGATTGTGTTGTATACAATTTTTTCGCTTATACGTAAAGTATAAACAGGCGTTATACGCTAAAAATTTAAGAACTGCGAGTCACCAATTTATGTGCCAATATTGACTTCAACCGAACTATAATAAGAGTACTGCGGTATTGTTGGGTACCTAGCAGTCTAAACGCCTCTCCTTAATAAGTAAAGTCTACATGGCTAATTACCATTTCTAGGGACGGGTCAGGGGTGGGGTTTATAAGGGAGCGCCATGAAAGTTAAAAAATAGTGATATTTTGTTTCCCTATTGAGGTTTCTTGGCAAATACAAAGTTGTGTCACATTTTGTTCTTTAGAGAATATTTGCGTCAAACAATTCTTTGTCAATATGAGACTACCAGGTACTTCACCTGGGCAAAAAAGATTAATTCTCGCAAAAATTATAATATATTATTATAATATTTTTCTCATTAAATAATTTCCAAATCTACGCATAATGACAACAGGAAAACGGGGCTATGAAATATAACAATATGCAGGACAGTGAAGCTCTTACATAAAAAAATAATTTTATTATTAACGAATCCACAGAAACGACGTGTGTTAACCGTAAACACTGGGACGGATAAATGTCAAAATATTTTGCAAAGTAAAGCCTTGCCAAAAATATACTATCACCATTCAGCCTTAAATGAGTTCCCGAGGACGCCGGGTATCTGAGCTAGTTTTATATATATATATAGTAGTATTATATAATATTTTATTTATATATATGTATATATAATGTTGTGAACTGGCCTCATTTTCGTCATGTCTTCAATTGTTGGATCGATGGGCTATGATTTAAAGATGATTTTTAATTGATCTGTCATGAGTACAATCCGAGTAGCTAATTTGCTCACCTCAACCTCAACAGAGAAAATTGGTAAAACATTATTTCGGTGGTCCTGAATGTCAAAAAAACACGTTTTGTGCAAGGCGTGTATGTATGTGAGCAATAGTATTTTGAATCGAAATAAAACTTCTAGAAGTTTGAATAAATGATACTGAAACAAGAGAAATATACTTTTTTTTTTTCTTCAGATTTAGATATTGAGTTGACGTCCTGTATAGCTTCTTATATAACTATAATGACGCGGCTAGATGTTGACGGTACTAAGGTGAGCAATTAATTGCCTTACATTAAAAGTTTCCCATTTTTTGTCACAGATATTATTATCGGTATATTGTCATTCTTTTATTTTGTATTCTATAGTTATTATTGCATTGTCCTACAGAAGTTTTTTATTTACTTGCATTAACGACTCTGTTTTGTCTGTACCTTCCCGCAATATGATAATTCTATAATAGCACATAAAACTATTTTAGTAGTGAGACTCATTCAAAAGGTATGTGTATACATTAACACGTTTTAATTTTGTGTCATATGTTTGGTTTTATTTAGAAACTGCCGCGTTGTTACAAAACATGCTGTAATAGTATACTGAGTGTGTGTTAATAACGGGCGAGTTAATGTACTTCCTTGCCCTAGGTTTCGAGTCCGCGAAGGCACAAATGGTTCACCGTGATCTGGAACGAGTACTCTATTAAAAAACACCTTGTGCATCACTTCATTCTTTCAATAATAGATTTTAGCTATGCTGGGTTAACTCAGGGGAAATCTGCTTATGAGGGTATGAAATCATTTTCGAAAAAATGACTACGTCCGTCGTGACCTAGGAGTCAAAATTAATGTCAAAATTATATAAATATATACATTTTTTCAATTTGTATTTATTTTCTAGCTTACCATAAAAAGTTCGATTACTCGGGCTGAACATTGGATCTGGGCGGAGCCTATAGGGGAGGAATATTTCGAAAATTCGTGAGAACATACCTCGTATTTTATAAGTGGCTGATTGTACCAATATTTAGTCTATTTAATGAGGTGCTACTTAAAAAATGTTACAGAACCAATCATGTTAAGCTACTAATGCTCTACAATTGTGTTCTATACATTTTCTATTAACTCAAATATTAAGGGAGCTAATAGAACTTTCTTATCTTCATCTATAAATAAACTCCCACTTCTTCTCATGGAACATTTACTTGGAAGTAGACAATATACTGTAGTATGACATTACTGTGTCTGTTTCATTCAGTACTGTCTTATTTATGTATCCAATAGTGCGAGATACAGAACTCATATCATTCGGAGTATCATGGACAGACGAGGTTTCATCCTTTTGTTTAAGATAAACGATGAATCCGGGCTTTCCCATTGAAGAAAGAAGACGGAACGGAGCAAAAACATCTAAGGATAAAGCTACACCAAGCTTTAGCAGGCCGTTGAAGAAGAAACCAGAGCCATGGCAACCGGAGACCTAACCTTTCCTCGGCAACCTAAGGTGAACCTCAACTTACTACAGTAAACACTACCTCTTTTAATAAAGGTACACTTTAAACTACTTTTTACAAAGAGTATTCCTCGACGATACCCAAAGTGGTTTATCTGGGCACCTCGGGGTCGATGACAACATATAAAGGGTCAAGAGAAAAAAAAGTCCTTCAAGCAGGGGGTGCTTGAACTAAGCATATTTCCCACGTTTGGCTGTTAAACACTTCTGACCTGAACCCACTATTTATTTCATATTTCTAAGTAAAAATCCGATGAACAGTGGGGGTTTACTAAAGGCTGAAAAACAGAAAGTACTAATAACTGGCTTAATTATATAGATCATCAAAAGTTTTGATATTATTGGTTCTATAATATTTTCCGATAAGACTCATAATAAAGGAAATATTATGAGTTTTCAAATTCCACCTTCCTCTCTGCCATTCCTCGTCTAGTTTTAGATTATCTGAGATACCTTTGGTAACATTTTCCAGTTAACCCTCGGTCGGGCGCATCAAGAATATTCCGCCATCGGGCGCGTGTATCTCACAGATCATCCTCAACCGTTTTTACGGAAATACAGTTTTTTAATATATATATTGCACTAAAATGTTCAGCGTGTGATTAGAAACCATAGCAGAGGAAGTATTTGTTAGAAAGAAGTAAATAATTTTTAAAATTGTCAAGTATTATAATATAAAGAAACGGCGGACGATAATTTTTAAAATATAATTAAAGAACACAAATATCAAAAAGAATTGTTTAAATGCACATGCCTTAATTATAAATATTTCATTTCAGTTTGTGAACAATATAAAAAAATATCTAAATATAACTTCAATCAAAAATAAGTAGCACGAAATCACTTTTAGAGAAGACTTAATGAAAATCATCAACAAATTTTAAAAATACCAGTCTAATTGTTATTTCTTTTGCAGAGCTGCATTACAATTAGGACAAAGCATGGAACTATGTTGTTAACAAATCTTGTTTTTGCAAATCTCACAACAGTAATTAGTTCACCTACATTTACTTTCAGTTTTACTTGGTTCACATCATTTTCTTTTGTTCGTTGTAGCAGAGGGCCTTTTTTTTATGCTGTTTATGCAACATACCTTGAGGGGGAGTTCTCTAAAACACATAACTCGTAGCACTACAAAACCACTCTATGCTAGGAGGTATGGCAAATATTTTTCTAGAAACTGTGTTTCTGAGAGATCACGCGCCCGACGGAGGGTTAAAAACGTGCAATATAATATTATGACGCCATGACACTAGATCTTTGCAAGTATCTCGCAAAGTAAAAGTTTAATGAAGACAATATTTGATATAAAGCTTGGAATAAAGCGTTTCATGATATAACAGCTATCATGAGTTAGCATGGCGATTACTGAAATCCGGAAAACTGAAGAAAAAAACCCCCAAAAAACAAAGACCTTGGTTAATAATCAGAAGTTGAAATAAACATATATAAGAACAATTATAGGACATTAAATTTGTAATAAGATTAGTTATATACACGTTTTCTATCCGACGTGTAATAACGGTGATATTTCGACCTTTCGAAATTCTCTCCTCTAAAACCCTCCCCCTTTCCCTAGCCGTTACCGAACTTGATATTTAATCTTACATACGAGGGGTGTACAGAAAGTTCTAAGCCTGATATATATATATATATATATATATACAAATATATTTTCAACTTACATATTTTTATTTTTCAATATAGTCCCCCTCAACAGCAACGCACTTATTCCACCGCTTTTCCAACATCTGTAACCCGGTAAAAAAAAAATTGTTGTCAAAACCTTCCAAAACAACCATGACAGCTGAGATCACCTGTGATTTCATTTTAGGGTTTGTGAGGTGTAAACGAGAGGTCCACAACAGTTGATACATTTAAGTAACTCGCGATTGTAATTTTGGATATTTAGTTGCATTTTTGAACAAAAATTAAATAATAATGATTCTTAATTATATTTTAACTGAAATATATTTAAAAATAAAATTGATTTTTTTCGTACTTTGCTCGCCCTAGGCATAGATGTGTAATTAAGATACTTACTCTTTTGGTTAGTATGAACGCTTATATAAAACAAAAGCTGTAACAGACACACACATATATATATATATATATATATATATATAAAGTTTTTAACGGACCTCATTTTCGTTATGTTCTTGGTAAAATCGATGGAGATTTGAGAACATTTTTCGAAAATCGCATCAACAGTACATTCTCAATATCATGTTGCAAGGCTTAAGGGAAATTTGTGAGAAAATAGTTTTAGCGCGGTTTTCAATCTTCCAATCTTCTACAAAAAAAAAAAAAAAAAAAAAAAACAAACGGGACACAATTAATAGAAAAGATTAATTATTAAACCTCAATAAACTGACGCCTGAACAAAGCAATTCGAGGCTTCTCTTTAAGGGAGATATGCCAACGAATAAAGAACTGTGGTATTAGTGGACTGTATAAAGAAAAAAACTGAAATATAACTAATGGATAACATGGTGTATTTTATAATTACGAATAAATTACCTGAAGGGCCATTGTGAATAATCTAAAACCAATTATAAACGTGTATATTTCATTGATTACAACTAAATTGCCTGAAGGGCCACGGTGAACATTAATGTATAAAGCACGAGCTGCATTTTAGCAGATTTCCCTTAAGGGAAATCAGCTATTGAGGTCGTACTCATGACGCGAGTTTCGAAAAATTTCTTCAAATGTCCATCGATCCTACCCAGGAGATGACGAAAATGAGGTCCGTTCAAAATTATAAATATATATATATATATATATATATATATATATATATATATATATATATATATATATATATACATAGATACATATATTTGTCTGTTAACGCTCTAGCGGTCGCAATTTTTGTTTGATCGTTACCAAACTCGAAATTTAATCGTTTTATGTAAAAAGAAAGATCAAGTTCGTTAATGGCTGAAATCGGACCAGTGGGAGGGGGGGTTTAGAGGGGGGGATTTTCGAAAATTCGAAATATCTCCGTTACCATACGTCGGATCAAAAAATTGTATAGTACCAATCTTATTGCAAATTAAATTTACTATATATATTGTTCTATACATTTATTCTGTATCTTTAATATTAACCGAGATATTTGCATTTGTATTCTGCGTGTGGTCACCAGTAGGCTATGTTCGGACTTTCCGCCGAGAGCTCTGGCGGCCGTTTCTATAACTATTCGTCCCTCGTGAATAGGTTTAGAGGTTAGGTTAACTGTTTTTTGGGGCTTGAAACTACTGGGTTATTACGCCCTAAATAATGTTTTAGGTTTAGAGGTTTCTTACTACTACAGTTGTTATTAGGCAGATTTCTCTATTGTAAAACTTCTCGTGGGAAATCTGCTTAGTTTACGCAGCCCCTGCGTGACGGACTTTTGTAAAAGGGAACTGGACGTCATGGCCGATGATGGCTGAACTTGATGTTCGTTCCTTCTTTATCTCCTGAAAATATTGTTATAAAACGTCCGTCACGCAGGGGCTGCGTAAACTAAGCAGATTTCCCTCGTGAAGTTTAGTAATAGATAAATATACATACTCCTAACACAACACCGTGAATAAATACAAACGGAAATAAGAAATGTTTCATCCAATTTCAATAACCTGCCGACAGGAAGCGTTAGGTTAGAAATGTAAACAAACGGGTCCCGCCTCACACCGGAAAGAAAACAATTACTGAAATATATCAGAATATAACACATTAATTTTATTGAGAACTATTTACTATATCTAGTACTGTAATTAATAATAAGTCAGAATAATTGTTATCTCAATCAATAAATCAATAAAATTTTAGTAGTCCAAAACTTTAAGATGGGGGGGGGAGTCACCAGGGCATATTTGCATGTATCTCGTATAATAAAGGTCTCTTGAATACAATTTTTGGTATTTAAACTTCCAATAATGTGATTTATTATGTAGCAGAGTATTGTTTACGTAACATGAGTAGAAGTGGCGGTTTGGTGAAAACTGAAAAATGCAAATATCTCGGTTAATATTCAAGATAGAGAATTAATATATAGAACAATATTTATAGTAAATTTAATTTGCAATAAGATTGGTTCTGTACAAATGTCCGATCCAACACATAATACAGGAGATATTTCGAATATTCGAAAATCCTCCCCTCTAAACTAAACCCCCCCCCGCCCTCTGGTCCGATTTAAGCCGTTAACGAACTTGATCGATCTTTTTACATAAAACCCTTAAATATGAAGGTTGGTAAGGATCAAACAAAAATTGCGACCGCTAGAGCGGGAACAGACCTATATATATATATATATATATATATATATATATATATATATATATATATATATATATATTTATATAGATATATATATACAGTTTTGAACGGACCTCATTTTCGTCATCTACTAGGTAGGATCGATGGACATTTGAAGAAAAATGTCGAAAATTCCGTCATGAGTACAACCTCAATAGCTGATTTCCCTTAAGGGAAATCTGCTAATAATTAGGTACCTCATGTCTTGCCGCCCCCGCTGTCATCTCTTCCTGCCACATCCAGCTACTTTGTGGATTTCTACTCAATGGCGAGTATTTCCCCGTTTACGTAAAGGGCACTGTATTTGGGCCTTATGCACGTGTCACCATTTTTCTTCCAGACTATCACGTGGCCAAAGAGGTAGTCAGTGAGGCACGGGTTGCTAGGCAACGGCCTGGATGGCCAGCTGGGCAAGAACTGTGACGTCATTTTTTTCTCTTTAGCATAAGTGCCGTAAACAACGCCAAGCCTTTATTTCTTCTAATTTTGTCTCTGTAATACCTAAGTACTTACTTTACATTAATTTTGGTTTCATCATTAAAAAATTGTCGCTTTAATCAATTATTATTTGATGAACTGAAAATTTCGTTAATGGAAATCGGAAAATAAAGGATAGAAGAACACATTTGTTACACAATGATTCCATTTTTTTCAATTACTATATTGTTCTCCGTGTTGTACCTTTCAATTTAAAAGACCTTTTTTTTTTCTTTGTGCTCTCTCTATCCTCGTAGCTTTTTTAGGGATATCTATTAACAGAAAAAACTCTAGAGGTAAATATAACTGTGAATTTATACGGATGTTGGTTACCTTCGTGCAAATAAATGCCTTTATCGGAGAGGGAAAATACGCCAATTTAATAAAGGTTTTATTAGGTGAGAACTAATTGATTTTTTTTTGTATAGCTATGATTAGGGATAAATTATTCTTGCTGGAATTACATCCCATGCTCTAGGAACAACTTTGAAATACTACAATAATTGTTTGGAGGACGAATATTAGGTGTTATTATTGGACAGGTCTATTGTAAAAATAAAGAAATATATCCTCTTTAAACAGAATAAATTTTAGGAATCATATAAATATTCTCTGAAAACTTGATTAAAATACTCGTCAAATTAAAACATTCATTCAAGTAATATATATCGGTTAGCATTATAGACCATTCAATGTAAATAGACTCTCACAGATTTACAAGTATTGTGCACTCTGGTAGGGAATTGATGAACTAATGCTCTACTATGGCGGGACTATATATATATATATTTGAATTTATCTGTAAACAGTCTAGCAGTTGGAATTTTTTTCAGGAGATGCTTAAACTCGATGCTTAAACGTTTTATGTAAAATTAAAGAGCAAGTTCCTTACGGCCTGAAATAGGACATAGATAAAAGTGATGTTGAAAGGGAAGGGGGGATTAAAAAAATTATTGTGATGAACGAAAAAAATAACGTATGGATAATCTTGATTGAAATTTATTTCTCTGTTTCTCTAGATTTTTTTATTTGTTTTGTTTATATATGTTTTCCGCATTCTACTCTCAACACGTTTATAAGCCTAAATAACAGGAATTGCCTTATTCGGAGATTAATTTTATATATATACACACGTGTGTGTAATGAATATAGTTTTAATTGCATTTATGTACAATTGTCTATTAAGAATTTATGCAGATTTCCCTTAAGCTCTGGTTGGAAATAGATGAACTAATGCTCTACTATGGTGGGGCTATATATATATATATATATTATATATATATATATATATATATATATATATATATATTATATTTGAATTTATCTATAAACAGTCTAGTGTTTGGAATTTTTTTCAGAAGATGCCTAACTCGATGTTTGAACGTCGATGTTGGACTTTTTTGTTCTATACTTGATAAAGTTCCAATATCATCACTGCACTTAACTGCTTCATTCAACACATTTGATCATGTTCGATAAAGACTTAAATCTGAAATCCGTGCAATGAATACAACCTCAATAGCTGTTTTCTCTCAATGGCAACTTGCTAAATGGTTATTGAAGAAAATAGATTTTACTAGTTTTACATGTTAAGACGTTGAATTGATAACTTGTCCTGGGATATACTTTAACCATACTAACCCGGAATACCGAAACGTATTGCTGGTAGAGTAGAGACACATATGTGAATGTTAAATGGCCAATGCTCATGTTTAATATTTGGGAGGTATTTTAACAGATTTTCCTTCAGGGAAATCAGCTATTGAGGTCGTACTCATGACGGAATTTTCGAATTTTTTTTTCAAATGTCCATCGATCCTACCTAGTAGATGACGAAAATGAAGTCCGTTCAAAACTGTATATATATATATATATATATATATATATATATATATTAATATTATATATATATATATATTTGTCGCAATTTTTGTTTGATCGTTACCAAACTCGATATTTAGTCGTTTTATGTAAAAAGAAAGATCAAGTTCGTTAATGGCTGAAATCGGACCAGTGGAAGGGGGGGGGGGGTTTAGAGGAGAGAATTTTCGAAAATTCGAAATATCTCCGTTACTATACGTCAGATCGAAAAATTGTACAGAATCAATCTTATTGCAAATTAAACTTACTATAAATATTGTTATATACATTTATTCTCTATCTTGAATATTAACCGATATATTTGCATTTTTATGAAGTCTGTGGTCGGGTATAGTTCGGATTAGGTCGGCCATTTCCGTCATCATCGGCTCAGGTGGAAGCTTCTTCTAACCTTACCTGTCGTTTCTAACCTTACCTTACCTTCATTACTTTCTGAGATTTATGCAAATACGTACTGTTCATCCGCCCCCCCCCCCTTCTTTAGTTTTTGGACTTCTAAAATTTGAGTTATTAAAATATAAATTATTCTTACAATTCAGAAGCCGTTTCAGTTGGGAATTTATTTTAATTTACTGAAAGATTTCTCATTACCGTTAGTATTTAATCATGGTGGTATTGTGTTACGAGTATGCAGATTTCTCTATTGTAAAACTTCACATGGGAAATCAGCTTAGTTTACGCAGCCCCTGCGTAGCGGAGTTTTTAATAATTAATACCATTTAATACCAGTGTGTAATAATTATGAAGCATATATTTAGTACGTTAGCTGATAGTCTAAATCAATTACTAAACAAACTGAATATACAAAAGTAAAGTGCTAATAAGTCAAAGGGAGACATAAAAGAAACCGAATCCTGGAAAAATGGGAATCAGAATGGATGCATGTAACCAACCACCTCCTCAGTAACAAAACTACAACGAAAGAGTGGCTTTAGGGGGATAAGACGGGAGGAAGTTGTTCTTGCCAGACTTAGGATCGGCAACTTACATCTGACACGCAGACACCTAATGGCAAGGAGAAACATCCTTATGTGTAAATACTGGAAAAAATCGCCTACAACTGACCTCATTCAATTTTCGTTGGAGGGGATATGGCGAAATGTCAATTGATGAAAAACTCGTGAAATATCTTCCACTGATACCTTTACCTACTAAGACGACTCTTCATGGGTAATTCTCTAATTATAAAAATATTCGAACTTACCAACGAGGTGGTCACGTCAAGATTTAAAAAATGGAGATGCACTACACCAATCAGATGATAACGCTGATACATTAAATTGCATTACTGTGTAAAAATCGATTACATAAAAAAGATTTGTGTTTTGAAATATTGATTCCGGAAGACGCATAGCTACATCTACATCTAATCAATTTACTGTTTATTTAAACTGGGGCAAATACTTAATACCCAGGATATGACAATTACTAACTGACGCAGCCTTTATATTACACGCATCCTAACAAATCTAAAAATTTACAACAAAACATAAAACAATAAGAATGTCTATAGTGTAATTAATGCTATTAACAAAAGTACGATTTGAAAGAACTTCAGATTTTTTAGTGATTTTTTTTTTCAAATGTAAGTTGAAATTCTTTGAACGGTACCCAAGAGGCAGAAGGAATGACAGAAACACCATCAGATACAGAGATGAAAAAAAACTGTGGTGGAGCACCTTGGAGGCGAGGTGCCAAGGAAAGATGAGAATTTGAGGGAGTTGTTACCACACGTTATATGGTCTGGGTCCAAGATCAAGTCAAGGGAAACGTAAGCAGACTCAAATCTCACTGCAAGAAGGTTTTAAGCTGACAATGCAATTAAATGGAAATACTTAATTATAATCATTCAAACTAAATTTATAAGAATTACTGAGGATTGCTTGAAGTTGACAGGAATGAATAATTAGCAACTATAATTACTACTACTGACATAACTATGCTATATATAGTTTTGAACTGACCCTCGTTTTCCTCATCTATTAGGTAGGATCGATGGACATTTGAAGAAAAATTTCGAAAATTACGTCATGAGTACGACCTCAATTGCCCTTCCCGAAGCATTCCGTTGAGGGAAATCTGATAAAATCCAAGTATCTGAGTTAATATATGAGTTGGAGGAAAACATGTGTGAAGTACTGACTACAGAACATTCAATTTAAACATGATTGGTTTTGTAACTGCACGTTATTATTTTTCTAGTTAAAGTGTCTTTTATTAGAATTAATATGCAGGATAATTATTTGTGAGAGGCAGTTAAATAAATATCTAGTTTGTGCCATATAAATCAACTTCAAAGAGGATTCTGTCGATTTAGGTACCATTGGCTCTTTGATCTACTGCCTATCTAAACCGAATCGATGGAGTTTCATACTTTTGTGTATCTTACTCAATCCCTGAATTGAAAATAATAATGTGTTTTTCTTCAGAAAGAACTTTTAATGGAAGATATAGCTGATGATACGTCCGCTGTAGCCAGTAGACATATCGAGAAGGGAACGGAAACAATAACATTTGATTAGATTGAATTACACACGGATAACTGTTTTTTTGGTTGTGTCGCAACGAACTTCTCTTCGTTTCTGCGGGAATCCGCTTCCCTTATCAACAAAAGTTGTTTTTCCTTCCTGACGGATATCCGTCATTTCACACAGATCTTATCCTTTATACCGTTACTTTTTTTTCATTTCTCTCGCAAACAGTGTAAATGCTTCAGAGGTAAACCTGATTTATTTTAATATTTTTATTATATACGTATTTGTACTTTGCCATTTTTTTCGCAAATGTGGGCTCATAATCGCAATTAGGACATAATAACGCGATATTTAGAATTTTTATATTACCCCTTCTCCAAACTATTTAATTTAAAATTCTTTTTAACTAGTCTAATTTAAAAGTTCAAATTATACGCTTTTTGATATATTGGCTTATTGCTGAAATGAGAGATGACTAAAAATTGAGAGACTAAAAACTGCAAATTCTTTCGTGTAATATTAGATAAAGGGAGAAAATGCTTTGAACAATTGTAAATACTCAAATTTTCAATAATATTGTCTATATATATATATATATATATATATATATATATATATATATATATATATATATATTTATATATAGCTTAATTTAGGAAGCCTCAGAATGATTTCAAAGATCTATGAAACAAAAACCGAGAGTAACGATAGATGACTTACTGATAGTCGAAGGTGATAATGAAGAAACATTTATATGCTGATGGACCATTTATAGACGGCACCACAGTATCAAGTATCAAGAAGGTTTCAATCAGATATTGAGGTAGTACTCATGGTGTGATTTTCGAAAAAAATCCACAAACGTCCATCGATCCTAGCTAAGAGATGACGAATATGAGGTCCGTTCAAAATTTTATATATATATATATATGTGCCTTTTAACGCTCTAGCGGTCGTACTTTTTGTTTCATCATTTGCAAATTTGATATTTAAATGTTTTTGGCAAAATTAAAGGTCAAGTTCGTTAATGGCTAAATTCAGACAAAGGGAGGGGGGAGGAGGGTTTATTAGATGGAATTTAGAAATTCTTAATTTCTCCATTATTATGCGTCGGATCGAAACATTTTATAGAATCAATCATATTGCAAATGTTATTTTCTATAAATATTCCTATGCACGCTTTTTCACTATCTTGTTTATTAACCGAGATATTTGTGTTTATAGTTTTCGGCCAAGAGTAAACCCCCACTCCTACTCATGTCATATTAGCAATAAGGTGTTGTATTATGAACCAGTTTATTTGAAACCTATATACCAAATATTGTTCTCATTCAACTTTTACGTTTCGAGATAAATGCAAATTAGTTCTTATGCATTCGTTCATTATTATTTTTCGTTTAAGCGACGTATATGCCACAGAGGGATCCTTTTCAAGTAATTGATTCTATGAGTTTTACGTATTTTTTATAAATCAGTATTACTTTTATTTTGTCCCCAGAGTATTTATTATTACTTATTTATTAATTAACCAGCAGAAATACCAATAAAAATATTGACCAAAGCGAAAACGAAGCAGATAGTCAATAAAAGTTTCACGAGAGATGATATATTTAGTCGAATACAAAGCCTTCATCGCAAAGTTGGCAGAGAGAAGAGCATTAAATCCAGCTCCAAGTATATCTTGTTAATTATTATTATCCTTTTGAGGATGAGAGAAAACCTTTAGAGAAATGCCTGGAGTCCAGGAAATGCATGAGGGATTTGTCATGCTCCGTTGAATGGGAAAGAGTGAGCAAGGTCCTGGAGAAAGCTGGAGTCCCCCAACCCAGGGCCTGTTCCATGAAATCTTTATAAGCCACAGTCTCCCAGCGCCCTCTATATAATTCATCTTTCTTCAGTCTGCTCCTCCATCACCTTGTGCCAACAAATTTCTAATCCTATTCCCTTCGCTAATTATTTACCCCCCCCCAGCCCTTTTTTTTCGAATTTTATTTCAATTTTCTGTAAACGGATAAAAAAAATATTTTAAATGTCTCGTAAACTAGTCGGCTAATTTCGTTTCATAAGGAAAACTTCAAGCGCATAATTCCAATGTCAGAAATTTTTATTTTTCAATTTTTATACTTCTTCGGGAATTTACTTCTTTATAAATAAATACTTGACTTTTTAAATGTACATCTCATGTCACCACCTTTTTGCTTTTATTAACTTTAGAATAACTGTTTCATTATACCTACAATTCTAGAAAAAGACGGTTTAGAGAAAGAGACTATTATTTATTTACTTGAGATTGATCTTTAAAGAACAGAGAATATAAATGTAAAAAATTAAATTAATATTACAAATCTACAAAATAAATGCTCAAAATTAGGCCTATGATATTAGTAAATTTAAAACAAATAAAAAAAAAAAAAAAACTACATAGAGGTAAACTGGAAGGAGGTAAAATCTGAAAAGAGGTTATTTTAAAGTCATATGTGAAATTTAACATAGTAATAACTTATAATTAGATGGAGTCACATCATATCGTAAACTATATAAGCTTGCTCGAAGAACTGTGGTTTTTAACCACACGCTTGCAGACACACTCACAACACACACACACACACACACACACACACACACACACACACACACACACAAGTAAACGCCCCTATTCGTACACCGAATTTGTAGCTTTTATATTTCATCATATACGTTTCATTTACTAGTCATATCATCATATAGTTTATTTTTTACCAATAATTGTTGTATCTACGGTCCAGATAAGATGTTTCACTACGTCGTGGGCTGACTCTTTTAATATTGAGAATAATTAATGAAGTTTTTTTTTTTCATAGGCATTCTAGACTTTTAAGACATTTAGACGCTGCTGAGGGATCTAAGATAGACTAATTCATTACTTATCCTGATTTGCAGTTAGGCATGTATAATGGCATTCACTCGCACAAATCCACAAGCGTTGTGAAACTAGTGCGATCTGGTAGCGAACTCGTGAACTAATGCCACTTTTGAGTTATTCCTGCGCAGATGTTGATGACTTCGCAATTATATACTCCATGACATGCTTAGTAAGAATCTCCTGTAAAGAAACCTTAAAGATTAATGAACAATAAATTAGCTTATATAACAAGTTAATGTGAAAAGCGCTTTGAGAAGCCGTTTTCATCTTGAGTATTCAATTCAAAGGAAATATGACAGCCCAGAAAATAATTCCCCGTAATGCAAGATATAGGTGCTGACCAGTAACATTGAAGTGGCAAGGCTTATATTACAAGAGACAGTTGAATGGTAGCGGCATATGAATATATAATGTTTTCTTTTGCACATTACTCATGTTCAAAGGGAGTTTATTTTCTATATTTACCATATAGTTTGTATATAACATATGCGTTAAACTATAATGTCTTAATATATTTCATACATTAAATTAATTAGGTACAAAAACAAACGAAATTGGAATATATAAAAATAATAAATATGTTAATATATATATATATATATATATATATATATATATATATATATATATATATATATATATATAAATTTTGAACGTACCTGAGTTTTTACATCTTTTAAGTAGGATCGATTGACATTTTAGGGGATTTTTCGTCATGAGTACTAGTTCAATAGCATATTTCCCTTAAGGGAAATCTTGTAATTACTGTTGTATTGTGAATGAGCAAGGGCTAGAAGAAGGAACAGCCTTAGGCGGTGCTTGATGGATGAGTCGATAGAGGACTTAGGAAGGCTTAGGGTCCAACATTGGAGTATCCAAGCTGCTAAATAAATGCCCATTGTTGGTGGCTGAGGGTCCAACTTGCACAGCCATTATACTGCCTAATAGAACGCTACTAGTCAACGGAAACAAGTATTCGAAATCTCTCATTTTTCTTACTATCGAGCTGCGTAAAAGGGTTAGCGTAAACTAAGCAGATTTCCCCCGGGAAGGTTTGCAACAGATAAATCTACATACTGGTAACACCACCGTGAATGTTAAGGGATTAAATACAAACAGTAATAACAAATAATTCACATAATTAAGGTAAATAATACTGTTTCGTGTTAACGTTTGTCTTAAAACTAAAGTCATGGGTTCGGACCCCGTGTGGAGAAAAAGGGCTTCAATTAGTGACGAACACACTAAAAAAAAAATACTTAGTTCCACTCAGGGTACAAAAGAGTGACTATTTCTTGATGATACCCCGTCCCAAATAGACAAACGCAGACGCTAATAAATAACAAATCTAACACATGTTTTTAGTACTGCACGATATTATTATTATTTATTAACGTCCATTTCTTGCAACTTATCGGGACGGGTTATCTACAGGTTACCGCCCTTTTCTAGCCAGGGTGGGATTTTAGGATGTTATATAATGAATTCCGTCACTAAATAATTTCCTTTGCCCATGCAAGAATCGAACTCGCCACTCTAGGTTTACCATGTGAGATAAAGGTCAACGCTTTAACTCGCATGGCCTGAGCCCCATTAATATTATTTATTTAAATAATTAATATTATTTATAATATTAATTATAATAATAATATTAATTATAATAATAATATAATATAATATAATATAATATAATATAATATAATATAATATAATATAATATAATATAATATAATATAATATAATATAATATAATATTTATTATAATAATAATATAATTATAATATAATATAATATTAATTATAATAATAATATTATTAAATAATTAATATTATTTATTTACGTCCGCCCAATTTATTTTACTATGGCAAATCGGAGATGGTTACCACCACTTTTTAGAAAGGATTTGACTATATTCTAGTAGGATTAATGAGTTTGGTTAATTAAATTCTTACGGCCCATGTTGGAATCGAACCCACAGCTATGGGTTTACCAAATTCGTGAAGACAATAACCTTAACACATATGGATAACCTGAGCCCGAAGTATTGTGCGATATTGGTTTTTCTAATAAGTGTTTTAGCAGATTTTTCTGAAGGGAAAACAGGTACCGTATTCACGAAGCGATTTTTGACAAATTTCATTTAATGTCCATCGATAATAACTAGGAAATGGCGAAAATGAGGTCCGTACAAAACTGTATATATATTTGTATGTTAAAGCTCTGTTGGTCACCATGTTTGTGTGATCATTGCCATACTCGATGTTTAAACGTTTTATGTAAAACTGAAGATCAAGTTTGTTCAAATCCGACCAGTGGGAGTGGGAGTTTGGATGGGGAAATTTTGAAAATTCTTAATATCTCCGTTATTATGTGTTGGATTGATACATTTTATAGAGCCAATCTTTTTAAAAATATTAAGTTCTATAAATGTTGTCATATACGATTTTTCACTATCTTGATTATTAACTGAAATATTTACATTTTTTTAGTTTTCGGCCTTTAGTAAATCCCCACTTCCACCAAGTAATAACAATAAGCTGTTATATTATGAAGCATAAATACAAAATATTGTTCTCATTGAACCTTTACGTTTTGAGATACATAAGTGACTCACGTGGAAAATAAGCTCATATAGTTAGCGCAGCCCCTGCGTTCTGGACATTCTTTTGAAAGGTGTACAGGACATGACACGAAGAAAGAGAAACAATCTAGTCTTATTTTCCCATACACTTTTTTTTCAATTTCCCTTGGAACTAATATTGCTCTGCGGAACGTAATAAGATTTAGAAGACAGCTAGGAAAATGTAGCTTTATATGCTTCAGAAAGTTTTTATAGTAGACATGAAATGTATGTGGATGGAATACTATCGGACTGACCTATTTCTCAAGTTTTATTTGAGGGATAGAATTAGTAATTGAGGAGGACAGGAAAATTGCTAGAGGGTTAGACGAAGGTAATTTTCAGTGCAAATAACTTGTGGAGCCAAGCCATAACTTGTTATAGTTCTACTGAACCACATTCTACATTTATTCTATCATTCGAAAATAAAACTTCTTTCTTCACACTTCATGGAATTAGCTAATTTGAGCTGACAATAATAAAGTAAAAAATAAATAAGATGTAATAATGGTATTGTTGGAAAAAAATTGTGAATAGTAAATTCCATCACTCAGGGGTAGCGTAAAATAAGCAGATTCCCAACGTGCTGGTATGACAGACTAGTGATATTATCTCTACCATATATTCCAACTAAAAACCAGAATATACAAATTAGTTAATATTTGATTTACCAAAAAATGCACAGAGCAACAATTGTAGAGCATTTTAACAAGATTGGTTCTATAACATATTTGATCCGTCTTATAATGACGGAGATATTGCAAATTATCGAATTCCCCACTCCCCCCATTCTGGTGAGATTTCTGCCAATAACAAATGTTCAGTTTCATTTTCAGTTTTGACTGAATGGATCGCACAACGTATCTGAATGTATACACTAAAGGTTGAATGAAAACAATATTTGGTATTTAAGCGTCCAATAAAGTGGTTCATGACATAAGGGCTAATCGTTAATATGACATGAGTAGGACGAGGTGTTACTAAAGTCATAACTGACCGGAAGGAGGGGTTTACTGAAGACTGAAAAATAAAATAAAAATTCAGATATCTGGATAAACATTTATGACACAAGATAAATGCATATGACAATATTTTTTATAAAAATTGTATTTATTGCTTACAAAAATGTTTCTTATAGCAAAAAGTAGGCCTTATATAATGAGGTTAGTTTTTCTATGTTAGTAGCTTATACATAAAAATATTTTTACAAACTAGAATTGAGTATAACTGACTAGAATTTACATTAACATTTGTAGAAAAATCTAAACAAATAAATATCATTATATTTTATTATCTTAACAAATATTAAAACATTATATTTTCAACATAATAGTTTTATTAAACTTATCATTATCTTAGTCCCTGTACTCGTAAGAGTACTAAATAAAAAAAAAGCAATTAAGGGAAGAAGGGAAATTTGACAATGTTGACTCAGATAAGATTCGCGAAGTTTGAAACTATTTCTTAAATATTTAATAATGCTAATATATACTTCTCTAGTTGCACTATTTAGAATATTATGAAGTTGTGAATTATCAGCTGTCTGTTTGATGAATGGTAAATACTGTTCTCTGAAAGGAGAGTAAATAGGGCAATGAAGCATTATATGGTAAATATCCTCGTTCATATTTAAATTACACAATGTGCAAATTTCTTTTGGGTTTACATTATTATATATACTTTTGATTGAAACATTATACAGTAGTTGCTTGACGTTCTAAGCTGTGTAATGGTTTTTACAATTTGGAATGGCAAACCAATAGTTAGGAATTCTTGAGGTGAACCGGGGGTTGTGAAAATTGACTTTTGTAATGGACTATAATTTGAAATTTTGAGTATGTCAAGGTCTATAGAATGTAATTTACTTTGGCATGCTTCTACAATCGAGCTAATGTGTAATTTAATAACAATATTTATATACAATAAAAGGTTTAATACGATTGGTTCTAACGGAGACATTTCAACATTTCGAAATCCTCCCCCTCTAACCCCCACTTGTTAAAGGCAAGGCAATAACGAACTTGATATTTAGTATTGCATAAAACGTTTAAATATCGAGTTTGGTAACGATCAAACAAAAATTTCTACCTGCAGAGCGTTAACAGAAAAATGGATATATTGAAACAGTCATCATCAGGGTACAATCAATTGAAGAAATGTTTCGAAAATTTATGCAAGATCATAACAATCTCAATAGCTGATTTTTTTGGGGCTCAGGTTAGCCATTCGAGTTGAAGCGTTGACCTTTATCTAACATGGTATCCTAGAGTGGCGAGTTCGATTCTTGCCTGGGCAAAGGAAATTATTTAGTGACGAAATTCATTAAATAACGTCCTAAAATCCCACCCTGGCTAGAAAAGGGTGGTATCCTGTAGATAACCCGTCCCGATTAGCCTAAGTTGCAAAAAGTGGACGTTAATATATAATAATAATAATATTAGCTAATTTCGCTAAAGGTAAATCTGCTACAAACAACTAATGCCAATTAACTAGTTATCCCGTATATTAGAAGATAAAGAATCCATAAAGGTTTACGCATTCTTCCTAATACAAGTGCCTATATATTTACGTAATTGACAGTTGAAACAGTGAAATATATCTTATATATTTTTAGCATCTTTACAAATGAATGGCTTAAAACTTTTGAGACGGCTTTTGGAGTCAATTATTTCTCGGGAAATGTTGTTCTCAGAGGCAAAACTCGTAAAGGAAGCACTTAAACGAATGAAAAGAAGTCATTAAGGTGGTGTAATTGCAGTATTAAGCCCGTCATAAAAAGAGAACCACCTTAAATTCACCTAAAGCTTTCTTCAGCTCAGTATTTAGTAGATTGTACTATAAATTCGGCTTGAATACCTTAAGATTGATAAGATTTTAAATTAGGTTTGTGATAACGATCTAATGATTTCAGTAATTCTTTTACTAAGCTTTTAAATTTTTTAGAGTGTAATTATTTCAATAGTAATGATCTCCTTATTTATTACCACGTTGCAACGGATCATCTGCTCACACCTGCTGCGTAAAATAAGCAGATTTCTCACATAAAGTTTCACAGTATATAAAACTACATACTTTTGCTCTTAACACCAACGTGAATATTAATTTAACAAACGGGGCTCAGGTTAGCCATGTGAGTTAAAGCGTTGACCTTAATATCAAATGGTGAAACTAGAGTGGCGATTCGATTCCCGCTGGACAAAAGAATTTATTTAGTGACGGAATTCCTTTAATAAAATACTTAGTCCCTCCCTGGCTAAAAAGGGTGGTAAACTGTCGATAACCCGTCCCAATTAGTCTTAGTTGCAAAAAGTGAACGTTAATAAATAATGATAATAATAATTAAACAAATGAAAATGACAGTGAGAAATATTTCAGTTAATTCATATTATTATAAACTCCACAACGGAAAGCGTCTGAATTGTAAGCAAGAAGATCAGCCAACCTCTCAGAGCTTAAAGATAGAAATATTCTTGACCGGAAAGAAAAACAATTACTGAAATATATCTTAATATAACATATTAATTTTCTTGAAAATATTTCCTATATTTAGTGCAGCAGTTTATAATGGGCCAGAATAATTATTATCTAAATCTCTCTAATGGAGTACTCCAAGAATAAAATATGGGGAGGTGGATCGTCAGAACGTATTTGCATGTATTTCAACTAGAAATGATTTGTTGAACAAAATATTTGTTATTTCAGCTTGAAATAAGACGGTTCATGATATTTTGTCTAATTCATAACGTGCGATGTCGAAGAAGGGGGATTACTGATGAAAATAGAATAAATACTAACATTTCAGTTTATATTTGAAATAGAGATAGAATGTATATAACAATACTTATTAGCAATTTAATTTGCAATAAGATTGGTAATGTACAATTTATAAATCCAACTTATAGTAACAGTGATATTTCAAATTTTTGGAATTTCCCCTTTTCCTCCCTCATACTTGTCCAATTTCTGCCATTAACAAACTTGATTTTCCTTTTTCTATCGGGTTTGGTAACAATCAATCAAATGGGTATTGAAATTTCATGCAAAGGCCACAAAAAATATAATACTCTTCGGGAGAAAAAACAGTAGCTTCACAATGCATTATACCAGAAATATTAGATAAGATTGAGAGTCCTTTGTAAACTCGTAAAAAAGAATTGCATTTGGAAGAGAGGAATTATGTAGGAGAGAGAGAGAGAGAGAGAGAGAGAGAGGGAGAGAGAGAGAGAGAAGAGAGAGAGAGAGAGAGAGAGAGAGGGAGAGAGAGAGAGAGAGAGAGAGAGAGAGAGAGAGAGAGAGAGAGAGAGAGAGAGAGAGAGAGAGAGAGAGAGAGAGAGAGAGAGAGAGAGAGAGAGAGAGAGAGGGAAAGAGAGAGAGAGAGAGAGAGAGAGAGAGAGAGAGAGAGAGAGAGAGTGAGAGAGAGAGTGTGTGTGTGTGAGAGAGAGGGAGAGAGAAATACTGAGAGAGAGCGGAGAGAGAATGTATCAACATGTAGCTTCCTTTATCGTATTGTGGTTCCAATCCTTTGCATTATGTTTGACTAGCTACAATCAGATGGGTCACAGTTAAATTTGCAATTCAAGTTTAGGCCACCGCTCGATAGTGTTTCACAAATCGTTGAATCAAATATAAGGGAGGCAACTACATTCTGTTTGCTGTAATATATTCAATCATGTCGAAGAGAAAGTATCTTACAAAAAAGGAAAAGTACTCAACAAATACATTGTTAAATTAGTAGCCCTATATATGCATCATATTTAAAAAAAAAACAAAAAAAAAAACATTTAAAATCCAAATTCCTTAGTTTTAAGTAGTCTAAACATTTCTAGAAATGTTCTTGATATATAAAGACTAATTTATGATTGTTACTTCCTTGTTCGAAGTAATGGGAGTATAATAATCCTGAAAATTTACGTTTTTCAGATTTCAAAGAATAATCAATTTCGACACTATCTGAACTCATTTTGACTAGTTTCGGTGAGACGGCTGAAACGATGTACGTATTTCGTTTAAGGTTTTTCGTATTTCAATTAAGGTTTTATTTTCGTAACGCGATCTATACCATACTCGATATTTTACCGTTCCATACAGCACTCAAGTTAAAAGTCATTAAGAAATTGGACTAGGAGTAGGAGTATTTAAAGGGGGGATTTGATAATTCGAAATATTTCCCTTATTATGAATCGAAAAATGTTAAAGAACAAATCTTGATAAAATATGGGTACTCTTTGATTTTTTTCGTATCTTAAACGTTTAGCGAACTATTCGGTATACGTAATTGTTTTCAGTGACTCCTCCCTCTTTTATTTATCGAATTTTTATTTTATTCCCAAGGAGTACCATTAATGATGAAAAGATTGATCCATTACGTACTACCAAATATCGAAGTCAAAAGCCTTTTGTAGCTATTGAGTAAGTTCATTTTCATCAGTATGAAAATACCTTTTTAAGTATTTTCTAGCCATTGGTTTCAATGAGTTTATTTGCGGGTTTCGTTCGAAAAATATTTAATATCAACTCTTCAGGAAATGTTTACTTTTTTCTTGGATCATGAAAACTAATGTGAATAGGAGCTGAACTGTCCAAAAATAGTATTCGAAATCTTTTAAAAGAAATGTTTCGAGAATTGTCGTCACATCGTTTCCAGTTAAATTTATTATAACTACCCGTTTACATAAGAAAAGTGAAATAAAACTTCTTCTATCTGTTGCATTATTTTAAGAAAAATTCTTTTACAGTGAGACGAGTGTTAAAACAGGGGCTGCGTAACCTAACCGGATTTCCCACGTCAAGTTTCACAATAGAGAAATTTCACGAGAACCGAACAGTTAAGGAAACGGTTGACCTAGCTTTTGGGGGGAAATTCACTCTCATCCTTTATCCGCCCAGATTTAATAAAAATGCAAATATCTCGGTCAATATTTAAGGTAGAGAATAAATGTATATAACAATATTTATAGTAAATTTAATTTGAAATAAGATTGATTTTACACAATTTTTCAATTTAACTCTTTTTATTACAAGTACTTATGGTGTGAAGTTATCAGGATGCACAAGACTAGATGTAATGCGATTGAGTTCACCATACACTAAATAAACTCTCTCTAATGCGGCGCTCAATCCCACGACCCGAGGAATACCAAAAAGCATGAATATATAAGCCTTGGCGCTCATGGCTTCCCGGAACACAGCATTTATTTAGCACTTATTAGAAGGAAGTGAAACCCGGTTAGTCAACCCATTGGTGTAGTTGCTATGTGTTCCAGGACGATTCCCTTGAGAATCAAGTGGCGTTTCTGGCCTAACAAACGCGTATTTTCTTCAACAGGAGTATTCTATAGGAGTTGGCTTTGTGGCAAGGTATCTCATTGAAATGTGAAAAAGTCCGTCACGCAGGGGCTGCGTTAACTAAGCAGATTTCCCACGTGAAGTTATACAATAGAGAAATTTCAGAATAGAGAATCAAATAGTTACGGGAACGGCCCGAACTAGCTATTGACGGAAACTCACGACTAGACCCGAAGTTAGCCGATCTCATCTCAGAAGCTGAAAACAGAAAAATGCAAATATCTCGGTTAATATTCAAGATACAGAATACATGTATATATCATTATTTATAGTAAATTTAATTTGCAATAAGATTGATTCTATATAATTTTTCGATCCGACATACAGTAACGGAGATATATCGAATTTTCGAAAATCCTCCCCTCTAAACCCCCTCCCACTGGTAACCCCGAATTCAGCCATTAACGAACTTGATCTTTATTTTTGCATAAAACGTTTAAATATCGAGTTTGGTAACGATCAAACTAAAATTGCGACCGCTAGAGCGTTAACAGCAAATATATATCTATCTAATAATATATATATATATATATATATATATATATATATATATATATATATATATAATTTTGAACGGACCTCATTTTCGTCATCTCCTGGGTAGGATCGATGGACATTTGAAGAATTTTTTCGAAACTCGCGCCATGAGTACGACCTCAATAGCTGATAAGCCTTAAGGGAAACTGCTAAAATAATAAGAATGAGTTCCGCACAAAATCATGTTTTGATATATCTATTGTCTGCACACTTGAGTGGCTAAAGCTGCACATCGTCTCTTAACGTACTTTACAATTACCCAACTTTCCGCATAAACGAAACGTTAAATTAATAAATGATAATTTTATTTAGGTTGTACTCAAAACAAGTGTCGTTCACCGCTCTAGCGGTCGCAGTTTTTGTTGTATCGTTACCAGACTCGATATATACACCTTCCACGTAAAACTAAAGTTCTTTTCGGTTAACGGCTGAAGACGGGCTGGGGGTAGGGGTGTTTGAAGGGAGGAAATTCAAGAGTTTTAAAATACATCAGTTATTATAAGTTGGAATAAAAATCTGTATATAACCAATTCCAAATTTAATGCCCTATCAATGCTGTTATATAGATTTTGTTTTATTTATTATTAATATTAACCAAGATATTTGAATTTTTTAGTTTCCAGTTTTCAGTAAACCTCCACTCCTACTCTTGTAGTTTTAATAATAAATTTTTATTTAAAGAACAACGTTTTTCTAAGAATAAATACCTGATATTGGCTTCATTGAAGTTTTACTATGCGAAATGGAAAATTTGAACATTTAAAATATCACTGTTATTATTAGCCGTATCGAAAAATGTTATAGAACCAACATTGTGTAACTATTGAGGCTCAACAATTTTTGTCTTATACATTTTCTTTTAACTCAAATATGAAAAAAAAAAATTATTCGTGCTATTTTTTTCTCAGCGTTCAATACACTCACCCTTCACAAATCCAATGTCAACATAGAAATAGAGAATATATTTTTCTTCTTATTCTGATCGAAATATTCTTCATACGTGTATTTTAGTGGCAAGGGTGAATCTTATCTCTATACTATGACGAATATTTGTTAATATATTGGTTTATTATTTGAATCCTAGAATGGCGAGTTCGATTCTCGCCTGGGAAAAGGAAATTATTTAGTGACGGAATTCATTAAATTACATTCTAAGTCCCGCCCTGGCTAGAAAATGGAGGAAACCTGTAGATAACCCGTTTTAAATAGCCTTAGAAGCAAAAAGTGGACGTTAATAAATAATAAATAAGGTCATATGTCTCAAGTCAATACGCCAGCCCATATACTGATTTTATTGTATGATAGTTCGGTAGAGTTCGACTCATATAGAGTCAGTCGTGAAGCCAAAGATAAAAGGAATAAAATATGCTATACGTCCGCGCATAATATTTGTATATATATATTAAAAAATTAGAGTCTCTTTAGAAAGAAAAATTGGCTTGTATGTTGTGATAGGATGAGCTGGGGACAGCTGTGCTCGTGAGATGCCTCTCCCGGGGGTAGCTATTCCTCTCTGCATAGCAATGAGAGAAACCATCTGCTCCTAGACTATGAATAATAATACAGATTTTAGTGTTTCGTTCCCTCCCCACCATACATACATACACCGAGCAGTACATACATACTCTACAATGACCTTGCATATAATCCCAAACACCAACCATACATAAAGGTTCGCAGGATAGAACGCAAGGCTTCATAATTCTCAATATGTTCCATTCTTTTTTTCTCATAACTGAACAATCGTACAGTGGGGTCGTTTCAAAATATAAATGTAACGAATTTAGATAATTCCTTATTTAGGACGATAACATAAAAAAAAACGTCCGTCACACTGGAGCTGCGTAGACTTAACAGATTTCACACGTTCTGGTAATACACTATTGATATCTTTACGTCATATACTTTTTCGAAAACATGATATATGGTATTTCAGCTTTGAATAATGTGGTTATAACAACTTATTGTTAACATCACATAAATAGGACTGGGGGTACCAAATAGTTCGGCTAATATTAAGGAAAGAGAAAATATACATATAACAATATTTATAGGTAATTAATGTTTCCATAAGGTTGGTTCTTTACAATTCTTTGATCCAACTTATAATAACGGATATGTCCCAAATTTTCGAAATTCCCCTACACTAAGCCCCCCACAATCAGATTTCAGCCTTTGATCTTAGGTTTAGCATGAAGCCATTTTGGCTGATTTTCCTTACGTAAAATCAGCTATTGAAAAGGATGTGCCCACCCATTTCTCCTAGAAGATGGTCATTATACCAAATGTAGAAAAAACGCAATAAAACAAGTATTCTGAGATTAGGGTACTTAAACAGTACTTTTTTCTGTCTCCTTTCTCAGTAATAAAGATTTTAAATTCTAATAATTTTGTTCTTTAGTTAAATTAGATTGAAATATCGATGATACTTGATCTTCATATTGATTCGAAGAGTTTTGGTTTTATGTTTTCACCCAATAATTAACTCCCACTCCTCCACAAATGATTTTCACGACAAGCTATCAGTTCACCCAATTATTTACACTTCCATGATTAGCTCAAATTCACAAAGGTTGATTTATAGATTCTTTCTGGGGGAGGCATTGGATATTATCTTTTATGTGATGCGATGAATAATTATTTTGTCCAGTAATATCAAAAGAGCTGTTTGATCTTTGGAATTTCAATTTTGTAAAGTTATTGACAGACAGGCTAGGATAGTTGGGGAATAAGTGGTTCTCTAAGCAATGAGAAAAGTCGTGTTCTGATGTCTTAATTATGAAGGTATATTCGGACTAAGTAACATCTTCACCCCTCCGTCTGATATCACTGCGTGCAGTGATCCGCACGATCTTGGCTCTCGAGGGTCTATATCTATACCAGTGTTGCGGGGGATCAGGTCTGGATACTTCCAACTGAGTTCCCAGACCAACTGAGAGGGTGTCATTGGAACCACTCCCTCCAAGGTACGATGGCTTCCTTCGTCCTCATGACTGTGTTTGGAGAACCAAAAGGATTGGCGGAGCAAGCCCAATAATGAGTGAGATCAGACATAGACAAGAGATGTCCGGATTCGCTTTGCGGTTTCCAGTCACAGTCGTGGTAATCGTCGTTTACACCCTCAGGGTGGAAGTTTCGGGAATGATTAAAGGAGGGGCTTCTCAAACCATTCAGTCACAGATAACAATAATCGTCTAGTTATAATGAGAGGATTATCTGATATTCAGTTGGAGTGTTAGGATCCATCCTTCTCATCATAAAGCCTGGGGGTTGGGAAAGGGCGAGAGGTGTTGAGGCCTGACGGCTAGGTAGCCTTTCCGTCCGTTTCCATTTTCTTGTGGCTTAAACAATGTCTAAGATCTTTTATCATGACTTATAGAATGTATTATTTCAAAGAGAGGCTTTGATAAATGACCTTTGACACAGGAAGAGGCGGGAGAGAGAGAGAGGGGGAGAGAGAGAGAGAGAGAGAGAGAGAGAGAGAGAGAGAGAGAGAGAGAGAAAGAGAGAGAGAGAGAGAGAGAGAGAGAGAGAGAGAGAGAGAGAGAGAGAGAGAGAGAGAGAGAGAGATGGAGAAACTATTCGTATTTGTGAAGTCCCCCGTACCTGGGCAATATCAAGATGGTAGCTGCTAGCCGAGGGTATCTATATTAAAACGGGAACTCTTGAGCATCGCTCCTTCTTCCGACGTGACTCGACTCCCTATTCTTCAATCTCACTTTGCCACTCATTGCTCCTCAGCCTCCTCCAACTGTTTTCCAATTCATGGCGAGTAGCCGAGAAACAGAGTTCTAGGACTTTTGATAAAATTATGAATGAATACTTTTTCGCCTCGAGGTAGAGGACCATTTTGAAATGTCTAAAACGTCACTGTCAGGTTGATTCTTTTTATGTTATTGAGTATCTGAAATATCTTGGTTCAGCTCAGGAAAAGGTTCTCATATGAAGCAAAAGTGAACCTGATATTCCGTAATCCTAGTTAACTACATACTTCCAACGGGATTGATTTAAGGGAAACAAGCCTCTGATATTTTACTCATTTTGCTATCAAAATAATTCTGTAAATGCCAATCACTCCTTACTTGGAAATGACGAAAATTATGCCCATTGAAGTTCCAATTAATATTGAAGTTGAAGTTCGTTGATTGCTGAAATGGAACTACTTGGATGGTGGATATCAAGTTTGCTAACTATCTTTGTTATTATGAAATTGATCGAAAAGTGCTGTATAATCAATTCCATATAAAATTTAATTTTGCATAATTGTTGTTTGAATCTTTTCTCCCGGAACTTTCACCTTCACAATTTCGAATATTCGAAATATCTCCGTTGCTATACGTCGCATCGAAAAAATTTATAGAACCAAACTTATTGAAAATTAAATTTACTATATATATTGTTATAACCTAAAGGTTATAACAATATATATATATATAGAATTAAAATTCTCTATCGCAAGTATTAACCAAGATATTTGCATTTTTATTAAGTGTAACGGACGAGCTATGGTCGCTTCCAATCGTTCCCGCCGAAAGCTAGTTCGGCCGTTTCCGTAACGGTTCGGCACGCGTATGTAGATTTCTCTATTGTATAACTTTACGTGGGAAATCTACTTAGTTGACGCAGCCGCTGCGTGACGGACTTTTTACGTAGTGAATGATCAAACAGACATACGAGTACAACCCCCCAAATCAAATCAAGGAGTGTCAATGTCTTTCGTCATACCGAGAAGGTGTTAGACCGATTTACACACTAGACTCCTGTCATTTCAAAACCGTCTCGAAACCAGAGCGCTCTGGTTATGAACTGGTTCACTAACTTAGCGGTCAGCCGTTCAAGTACTAAAAATGCTTGATGTCGCTACACTTACGTTATCTAAATTCGGACGCTCTACCGCCTATCTAGGAGTGTCCCACTTGTGGGAGTAATTTACTTTGATCAAAGTATAAGCCAGAGTAAAAAATACACTTTTATTAGGGGGCACACCTTTATTTTTCAGAGCAAAATCAAAAGCAAGTTTGTTCGTATGAAAGTTTGGAAAAGTAGGTATAAATATAAAAATAAATTGTCATGATAGAAAGCGCTGATTCTGAGATAAGTTGAGACTAGGTATACCTAGGGGAAATCAAGAAGTTGCTCCAGTCAAGAAGTTAGGCCTCGCCCTATCAACTTTGCTTTCATTCACAACTTGCTCGTCTCATCGTTTCGACCAAACTACACCCAACTCTTCTGGCTCTTCTAGTTTGGCCAATTATTATTTATCATAGTAGTAATTGCTAATTGTATTCTTTCATCAATGTATTCCTATCGTCTGAAGCTGGGATTCAGCCGGCTAACGCCAATAGTTTGCTAATTATAGAAGATTTTCCTTAAGAGAAATCAGCTTGAAGTTGTTCACATGATTTCCGCATCGTTTCTTCAATTGCACTGATAAACAAAAAAAAATTGGGCGGATATCTTGGTATCCAACACTTGTTTTAAGGCAATTCAGACATGCTAATTAAAAATATGCAAACCGTTTGTCTCTATCACCCACCGTTTTTGAGATATCGGACGTTAACCATTTATATATGTTTAACATTGTATTAAGGCAAACAATTCGCAGATAAGTCACAGTAGAGCACATATTCCTTGATAGAGTACTAGAAGACATAAACTATATAGCAAACTGTAGTTTAAGGTATAATACACATATAAAATACATACGTATTACATAGAGTTCATTAACTTAAAGTTAGTTGGGTTTGAATTTCTTGGCTGTAGACTTGCGTTTGTGCTGAGCATTTAGCATTTCGCAATGTTGAGACATCCAGCAGATGAAAATGGGAAGATAATTATTGGCCCAATTTGAAACTTGGACATATACAAAATATAAGTGCAGCCTACACTTAGGATTTTTTAAAAATATTTTGGAGCCTCACTTATCAAAATAATCAAAATTTTGATTTTCAGTTTTAGAATTTTTTTTTATTATAACCTTATGTTTGTTACATTTTATATGAAAGGTCATGCTTAACAGAGTAAAATGACACCGCTCCCACCTTCCTAGCAGAATTAAAACAGGGTCTAGAGCGATTTAAAGCAAGCCCGTACGACGTTATTGGGAAAATTCGACATTGAATTTAAAAATAAATAAATAAATAAATAAAAAAAAAAAAAACTTGACATGAGAGACCAACACAGTTTTCAGATTTGCAATTAGAATGAAAAACTGCATTAGAAAAAGTAAACATCATACCAGATAACTATGGGTTGTTTGGTTGTGTTGTCCATCGATTCAACCGAAGAGATGACAAAAATGAGGTCCGTACAGATTTACAAATGCTCTTCGTAGCTTAATGTCAAGGGTAACCAATAAAATACATTTCTTTATTCAAAATTTATTCGCATTGCCCAAATTGTTTCGTGTCTTAACTACCACCTCTTCGGGGGCCATCCAGTTCCGAAAAGAGCTCGTTTCCTCTTACATTGAGACAGGGTTACACCTACTAAAGTATCAACGACCTCTTGAGAGACGAAGCGACTATCTCAACAAATATAAGAGGGAACTTCAGAACTAGATGGTGGGCCCTGAAGAAGTGGTAGTTAAGCCACGAAACATGTATGACAATACGAATAAAGCGTGCTTCATTGGTGAGCCTTGCCATTAAACAATGAAGATCATACATCATTTTTTATAGACCTCATTTTTGTCATCTATGTCAATCTATATGTGTGTGTGTGTGTGTGTGTGTGTGTGTGTATGTCTCTCACCTCTTCATAGATAGCAGTTTTCGTCTTATGTGTCCGAACTTGATAAATGAGCATTTTATGTGAAACGAAAGACCGGATTCGTTAACGGCTAAAATCGAACATGGGGAAGAGGGCGGGGTATCAAGAGAGAGAGATTTAAAAAAAAAATTGAAGTTTTTCGGTTTTAGCAGATTTCCCATAAGGGAAATCAGCTATTGAGGTCGTACTCATGACGCGAGTTTCGAAAAATTTCTTCAAATGTCCATCGACCCTACCCAGGAGATGACGAAAATGAGGTCCGTTCAAAATGTTATATATATATATATATATATATATATATATATATATATATATATATATATATATATATATATATATATATATATTTGTCTGTTATATCTCTAGCGGTCTCAATTTGAGTTTTATAGTTACCAAACTCGGAATTTAATCGTTTTATGTAAAAAGGAAGATCAAGTTCTTTAATGGCTGAAATCGGACCAGTGGGAGGGGGGTTTAGAGGGGGGATTTTCGGAAAATTCGAAATATCTCCGTTATTATGCGTCGGATCGAAAAATGTTATATAACCAATATTATTTACTATTGATTTTCCAAATTTTTTGTTGTATGCATATTTTGTTAACTTAAGTATTATTACTCAAGTACGAATTACTCGTAATTTCTTGATTTCTGCCTTCATTAGCCTACCACCTTTTACTCATCGGTTATTTACATATAATGAGTGATGATATGAGGTCACAAGTGTTTTTCCAGCACATGGGAAATCTGCTTAGTTTACGCTGCCCCTGTGTGACGGACTTTTGTTGTATGTCTTATATCCTTTGTTAACTTGATATAAATGCGTATGTATAGATCCCGTTGGTATTATTGGTGTTTGGAGTCCCAGAAGCATTTTTTTTTACAACAATGCTAAGCAGTTACAATTACTTTGTTTGTTTTCGGTTTAATATTATGCAGCCCTATGCATATGTGAAATAAAAAGTCCGTCACGCAGGGGCTGCGTAAACTAAGCAGATTTCCCTCGTGAAGTTAAGTAAAAGATATATATATATATATACATACTGGTAACACAACACCACCGTGAATAAATACAAACGGAAATAAGAAATGTTTCGGCCAATTTCAATAATCTACCTAAAGGAAGCGTTAGGTTAGAAATGTAAACAAACCGGTCTGCCCGCCTCACACCGGAAAAAAAAAACATTACTGAAATATATCAGAATATAATATATTAATTTCATTGAGAACTATTTACTATATCTAGTACTGTAATTAATAATGAGTCAGAATAATTGTTATCTCAATCAATCAAATTTTAGTAGTCCAAAACCTTAAGACGGGGGGGGGTCACCAGGTCATATTTGCATGTATCTCGTATAATAAAGGTCTCATGAATACAATTTTTGGTATTAAAACTCCGAAAAATGTGATTTATTATGTAGCAGAGTATTGTTTATGTAACATGAGTAAAAGTGGCGGTTTGCTGATAGCTCAAAACTGAAAAATGCAAATATCAGGGTTAATATTCAAGATAGTGAATAAATTTATATAACAATATTTATAGTATATTTAATTTTCAATAAGATTGATTATATACAATTTTTGGATCTGACGCAAAATAACGTAGATATTTCGATTTTTCGAAAATCCTCCCCTCTAAACTCCCCTCCCCCTGGCCCGATTTCAGCCGTTAACGAACTTGATCTTTCATTTTACATAAAACGACTAAATATCCAGTTTGGTAACGATTAAACAATAATTGCGACCACTAGAGCGGTAACAGACAAATATATATATATATATATATATATATATATATATATATATATATATATATATATATATATATATATATATACAGTTTTGAACGGACCTCATTTTCGTCATCTCCTGGGTAGGATCGATGGACATTTGAAGAAAAATTTCGAAAATCGCGTCATGAGTACAACCTCAATAGCTGATTTTCCTTAAGGGAAATCTGCTAATATTTTTAACAAATACAAAGAGTCATTTATCATAGTCTTTTAGAAGGCCAAAAATTAACTGTGACTATATCACAGAGTAATAATATCCTATCTTTCTTAAGAAACTATGATAAATATTTATTTAGCAGAATATAGCTCAATATATCTCCATGTTTTATTCAGGACTCCTCAACAGCTGATGAATAACAAGCATCGAAGAGCCCTGACATCAGTCAGAGAGATTTAGAGAAGTGGCTAGTCGCCATATTAAACGTTTTTTTTTTTTTTTTCACAACCCCCATCTATCAGCGATAATAAAAAAGAAAAAAAATATATATATAAAATACAAAACCGTCATATTTAGGTCTGACGTAAGAAAGTAGGTCAGTTGATGGATGCTCTTATATTAAGTCGTCCAAGTTTTATATTAATTCTCCCAATTTTCTCGACAACATGATAATCATTTTTTTAAAAGCAACACTTTCTTGTCAACCCCAGAGATGAATAATAAATTTACCATATACAAATATAAAAAAAAAGTAAAAATAAAAAATGCAGTAAAATAATTATTTCTCCAGGAATACCAGCAGAAATTCAAGACGTCCGTTGGGTAGGGGATGCGTACACTAAGCAGATTTCCCTCTATGAAAATTTACAATAGATAAATCTATTTACTGGTAACACCGCCGTGAATACTGAGTGAATTATTACAAACGGTAATGAGAAATCTTTCTGTCGATTATCTCTACAACAGAAAGCATCTGAATTTTTAAACAAATGGGTAATTTAACCTCTCAGAGCTGAATAGGTGGATAGAAATATTCTAGACCGGAAAGAAAAAGAATTAACAAAATATACTTGAATATAACGACATAATTTTATTAAAAATTATTTACCATATCTAGTGCTGTAATTTATAATGAATCAGAATAATTTTTATCTCAACCACTCAAATTTTTTCAATCTAAAGCAAAAGAAGGGGCGTATTTAACCTTGTAATGAAGTGGTTCATGATATAACAGCTTATTATTAACATTACATGAGTAGGAGTGGGGATTTACTGAAAGCCGAAAACTATAAAATACAAATATCACAGGTAGTATTAGGCCAAATTTACGACCGCTAGAGCGGTAGCAGAAATATGTATATATATATATATATATATATATATATATACTGCTCAAAAATTAATAGGGATATTAGTTATTTTTTTCTTATCCTATTAATTTTAATTAAATCGACCTTAATTAAATAACTTTTTTATGGGGGGGGGGAGACAATAATTTATATTAAATATTAATTATATTTATAATTAAAAAAAAATGCTAGACCCCATAAATACCACCAAACTTACCAACCAACCTATATCCCTATTCATTTTTGAGCAGTTTTAAATATATATATATATATATATATATATATATATATATATATATATATATATATATATGTATGTATATTGAAAATCGCGGCATGAGTAAAAACTCAGTAGCTAATTTCCCTTAAGGGTCATAACATTTTCAATAAGATTGGTTTTATACAGTTTTTCGACCCGACGTATAGTAACAGAGATATTTTGAATTTTTAAAAATCCCCCCTCTAACTTTTCCTCTCCCACTAGTCCGTTTTCAGCCATATACAAACTTGATCTTTCTTTTTAGATAAAACGGTTAAATATCAAGTTTGGTAACGACCAAACAAACATTGCGACCGCTAATGCGTAAACATTGAAATATATAGATATCCTAGCTAATTTAACCACCGAATTCATTTGAGGAATGATGGTATTTTTTTTTTGACAAGGCTTTATTTTGCACAATGTTTTGACATTTCCCCGTCCCAGTGTTTAGGGTTTATACCCGTCGTTTCTGTGGATTTTTTAATAATAAAATTATTTGTTACATTATATGCACTCCTGTGCATGTAGTTTTTTCTTTAAAAAACCTAATGGACCATAAAATTCAGAATCATTGAAAGTATTCTGTCCTCTAAAACATATATGAATAAAAGTTCCTTTCTCTTGATGACGTACAAAGCCAAAGGGTGACAGCTGTTTTATAAGTCTCGATTGCAAATTGTATATTTATATTGGTACATAGTGTGTTCAGTAAACTGTATCATATATTAACAGAGCAGAGTTAATATGTATATATATATATATATATATATATATATATTGTTACGGTCGAGCCAGAGGTACTCCGCTGTCTCTCTATATCTATGAGATCCGAGTGACTAGTACTAGGCTTTAAACGAGGTAGCAGCACCTGTCAAGGGACGGACAGGACCCCTGTGAGTCCAAGGGTCAATCTCGGAGGACAGGAACAGCCAGTCGACTCCCAAGATGCAAAGAGAGAGTAAGTGTTTCTTTAATTATCTAGTCTAATTGTGCTATATCTCTGACTAAATAGATAAATTAGCTCTTATAGAAGAGATGGTGGAAACGATAATGCTTGCCGTGCAATATAAGACCCTGAGAAGTAGCCGGTACATAGATTAAATTTAAATATTAATAAAAATAATTAACCTTTCATTATAATATATAGATATATAGGCCTTGCAGGCGCTAGACTATCGCGCTTCATCGAATACTCTCACGCCTGAGTTCAACGCAGCCTTAGTCTTAAGGGAAGTTTGATAAAGATGTACTCTACCAAAAATATAGCCCATCAAGAAAACTGTAGCTACTATTAAACTGTCATCCAAGTAGTATATCTGACTAGAGCTAAGCCGAGCACTAATGGCGGCTCACAGCGGAAGATGTCACCGAAGAGGCCAACAAACTGAAGTTAAAGCGGGGGAGGTTTTTGGCTGAGTGAGGGTGCACTTGGGAGCTACCCCGTCGTTTTGTGATTCGAATATAATCCCGGGGTCGTTAGGAAGGCCAGCTGAGCCGGCCATCAGACTCGAATTAGCCGGGGCAATGGATTTGCCACGCCACTCTCCTCTAACCAGCCCTTTAACTTCCTCTTCACTTCCTAGCCTTTTTGTTCTTCGGGCTGGAATTGACCGTCATTATTCATGTGATCTCTTTCGCCACTTACACAGTCATAAAGTAAGACCAAATATTGCCTTTTGAGACATCAGTTAATTGCTGTTTGTGTTCACCAAAATGTTTCTCGTACTTAACCCTTAACTGGCCAAGGTGTCTTTAAAGACACTGTTCATATTTAACACTCCCAGAGAGCAACTGCTTCTATTCTTACCCCTTTTGGGCCACAGTCCACACCCCTGTAACCTCTCAAGCATGAGCATATGCAACAAAAGTCCATTTATTGTTATATGAGCTAATTACTAACAATATACTGAAGAAAATCATCATTGTTTACCACCCTACTTCACACTTGTTGCCAGCCAAGTTTTAATTCATTAATATATACGCTATTCGATTTAAATATGAACCAAAATGGGTGAATTAGTTGTAAAGGATTGTAGTTCCTATGTGTTTCATTTTCCATTCTGGAAAGAAATAGTGCTTTAGCATGGATTTTAATGATGGTGTACTTAAGTTCACCCTGGGCCAAATACCAACAAATTTGCCCAAGGGACTTGATTTTATATGATTTCTTACTTTTACCATTTTAATTAAAAGATAGGTATTAAAGTCGAGGAGAAAAGATATTTCTCTTTGCTACCAAAATTTAGTATCTCTTCTGATGAAGAAGAAAGCGAAAATAATGGAGAAAATGCACACGGATACCACAAAACGGATGAAGGAAATTTTCAAATTGAAATGAATGAAGTATTGAAACATTTCAATATTGAGGGTGAAAGAGAGAAGAGGATGTTATGAAGAATACGTTTATAACAAAAAGTGTATCAGCACGATTAAATGATATGACAACTCAGTGTTGCCCTTAGTGACATGTTCGATGCACTTTATAGAACAGGCATCCCACAAGTATTACATGAATATTTTCAGCTAATAATTGGATTTGGTGTTAAATAACGCATTGCTATTGTACAAAAGGAACACCCTTAAAAAAATTGACTTTAAAACAATTTCGAATACACATTGCTGAATTGAGGACATTCTGCTGGATCGGCGAGCTAAAAGGGCTAGACACCACCAATTGCAGCCAAGAACTGCTGCAGCTCTCATAGCCGATGCAGCAAGACTTGATGGGATGCACCATTGACAAGTATTAACTACAAAAGGAAAGTGTAGACTGTGTCACCAAAACCAAAGGGTTCTTTTATGCCGAAAATGTAATGTGGGACTTTGTAACACACGTGAAAGGCCCGATTTTCTTGAATGAATGGAAGGTTTAATGATATTTTTGACGGATTTATATTTTGTTTACAATGTACATATTTTTTATTTACAACACGTTTCTTTTATTGCATAATAAACCATTTAATTACATTTTTAGAAACTATGTCAGTTTATTAACATAACTTACAGACACCCCCATTGATTTACGGTGATTGGCCAGAGTGTACTTAAAGACACCACTAAGGTTTTAGGGTAACTGGCCAAGGTGTACTTAAAGACACCATGTAATATTTTTGTTCAGAAAAAAATAAATTAAGTAAAACCTGATATATTCTTTTTATTAGGAACGCAATAAATGTCTTTTTAATAAAAATTTTCATTTCAAGTCATTTTTTGAGGTTCTGGCTAATTAAGGGTTAAGATAACCTTTGATTAAAATGAGATAAGAGATTAAGTTGTCACGTTCCATTTTGGTAAACTCATTTGGCAAAGACGAAAGAGTTAAAAACTTATTCTATTTTAGAATATTTCCATTAACGGAAATCGGACTCGTGACGCGATTTTCAAAAAACGTCCGTCAAGCAGAGGCTGTGAAGTGAATAAATACAAACGGTAATACCTTCTAGTCAATTTTAACAACCTCCCGACGAAGCGCATGAAATGTAAACAAACAGGTATTTTTTTTATTTACGTCCGCTTTAGCTACTTAGGGTAATTGGGACGGGTTACCTACAGGGAGCCACCCTGGGACTAAGGAATTTATTTAAAAAGTCCGTCACCAAATAAATGTCTACTGCCCAGAGCGGGAATCGAACCCACCACTCTAGGTTTACCATATGAGATTAAGACCAACGCCTTAACCCACACCACCAACCTGAGCCCCTAAATAACAGGGGTAAAAGGTATGTAGATAAAATTTTCAATGGGCCTCATTTTCGCCATCTTCTTGGTAGGATCGATGGACATTTGAAGAAATGTTTCGAATATCGTGTCATGATTACAACCTCAATAACTGATTTCTCTTAGGGGAAACCTTTTAAAATGATTCTTGAATGTCCAAGGATTCTACACAGGAATTACGAAAATGAGGTTCGTTCAATACTATTATGTGAGTTTTATTCAAAACTATTTGTGAGTTAAGGCTCTAGCTTTTTCTGTAAGACCAAAGATCATGTACCTTAATAGCTGAAATCAAAATAAACGTCCGTCACGCAGGGGCTGCGTAAACTAAGCAGATTTCCCAAGTGAAGTTTTCCAATAGAGAAATCTGCCTAATAACAACTGTAGTAGTAAGAAACCTCTAAACCTAAAACATTATTTAGGGCGTAATAACCCAGTAGTTTCTAGCCCCAAAAAACAGTTAACCTAACCTCTAAACCCATTTACGAGGGACGAATAGTTAAGGAAACGCCCGCCAGAGCTCTCGGCGGAAAGTCCGAACATAGCCTACTGGCGACCACACGCAGAATACAAATGCAAATATCTCGGTTAATATGCAAGATACAGAATAAATATATAGAACAATATTTATAGTAAATTTATTTTGCAATAAGATTCATTCTATACAATTTTTCGATCCAACGCATATTAACGGAGATGTTTTGAATTTTCAAAAATCCCCACCTCTAAACCCCCCCCCTCCCACTGGTCCGATTTCAGCTTTTAACGAACGTGATCTTCCTTTTTACATAAAACGATTAAATTCCGAGTTTGGTAACGATCAAACAAAAATTGGGACCGCTAGAGCGTTAACAAACAAATATATATATATATATAGATAGATAGATATATATATATATATATAGATATATATATACAGTTTTGAACGGACCTCATTTTCGTCATCTCCTGGGTAGGATCGATGGACATTGAGTACGACCTCAATAGCTGATTTCCCTTAAGGGAAATCTGCTAACAAGGGCAATTGTTTTTAAAAATTTGAAATACCTGTTTTATTATACGTTGGAACTAAATCTAAAACTATAACTCCATTCTTATTGCACGTTTAATGTCCTACACATTCTGCTAATTTATGCAAATCGTGCGTCTGGACTTATTGCAATGTAAGCAAGCCACTCTTATGCTAGCAATGTTTTATGGGTTTGAACATACAAATGGAATTTTTTTTTGTTGAATAATTAGAAGATTTAACGTCTTCCGAAGCTTCACACTGAATACCAAGTGTCTCACTGTAAGAAAGTAAATTTTATTACACTCCCCGCGGAGACGACCTCAAAAGTAGTACACTTTTAAGGGTTGTAACCGGCCAAAAACCACTAAGGGAATCCTGAGGATGTGTTGGAAAATTGAACTTTTAGAAGTTCATTACAAAGTCAAATATTATGAAGCAGAATTTCAAAGAAAATATTAGAGCTCTAAAACGAAGAGTACTCCACATCAAGGGACGAAGACAAGTGGAGGAGGTATATAGGAAGTCATTGACAAGCAAAAGTCTGTAGGATGATTTCAGACACATCTGATAATCCGAAAGTGAAATTGCTGATATAAGATATCAATATGTAAACACATAGAGAGGCCTATAGTTTATGAAACTCCTGCGCCTGGATTTATTGAAATTCAAGGAAGCCACTCTTGTGCTAGCAATTTTTATGGGTTTCAACATAAAATAGGTATTATTAACTGCAGAAGTAATAATAATATTTTTTTTAATAAATAGAATATGTAACGTCTTCCTAAGCTCCACACTGAAATACTGAATGCCTCAATGTAATAAAATTACATTTGAATACACTCCCCACGAACATGACCGTCAAAAATAGTACACTTTTAACGGTTGCAACCGGCCAAAAACCCCTGAGATAATTCTGAGGATCTGCTGGATATATGAACTTACACCATTTAAAAGTTTCAATGATAATATTAGAGCTCTAAAACGAAGTGAGCTCCACATCGTGGGACGAAGACAAGAAGAGGAGTTACATAGGAAGTCATTGACAAGCAAAAGTCTTTAGGATTGATTTCAGACACAGCTGATAATCCGAAAGTGAAAAGCAGCACTCCACGTCAAAAGGGAAGAGGAATATTTACTGGCTGTCCGTCCTAAACTTGAAGGGAACATATCTGATAAAGAACTGAGGAGTAGTATTTTATCACTTCGAAAACTTTAGATATCACTTTATCTCGTCGGGAACTTTTATCATAGATGTTCCGATAAGCTCAGCCTTAAATAAGGAATGAGTGTAGAAATCATTTCAAAAAAATCTTATGTTAACCATAAATAATTACATTTTATTTTCAGTAAAAAAGTTAAAGTCTATAAAAAATGATGTATGCTCTTCATTGTTTAATCGCAAGGCTCACCAATGAAGCACTAATTTCGATTTTTTTAAAAACCTCTGTCAATACCCCGCCCACTTCCCCATATTCGAAGTTAGCCGTTAACGAACCCGGTCTTTCGTTTCAAATAGAATGCTTATTTACCAAGTTCGGACGCATAAGAAGAAAACTGCTATCTATGGAGAGGTGAGAGACATATATATATATATATACACACACATATTAACTCTGCTCTGTTAATATATGATATAGTTTACTGAACACACAATGTACCAATATGGAATAAACAGTTTGCAATCGAGACGTACAAAACAGCTGTCACCCTTTGGCTTTGTGCATCATCAAGAGAAAGGAACTTTTATTCATATATGTTTTAGAGGACAGAATACTTTCTGTGATTATGAATTATATGGTCCATTAAAAAAAAAACTACATGCGTAGGAGACGGGAAATATAAAAATATTGATAATGAAGTCTTAGATAACAAATAATTTTATTATTAAAAAATCCACAGAAAAGACGGGTATAAAACCTAAACACTGGGACGGGGAAATGTCAAAATATTGTGCAAAATAAAGCCTTGTCAAAAAAAAAAAATACCATCATTCCTCAAATGAATTCGGTGGTTAAATTAGCTAGGATATCTATATATTTCAATGTTTACGCATTACCGGTCGCAATGTTTGTTTGGTCGTTACCAAACTTGATATTTAACCGTTTTATCTAAAAAGAAAGATCAAGTTCGTAAATGGCTGAAAACGGACTAGTGGGAGAGGAAAAGTTAGAGGGGAATTTCAAAAAAATTCAAAATATCTCTGTTACTATGCGTCGCGTCAAAAAATTGTATAAAACCAATCTTATTGAAAATGTTATGACCCTTAAGGGAAATTACCTACTGAGTTTTTACTCATGCCGCGATTTTCAATAAATATATATATTTATATAAAAATATATATATATATATATATATATATATATATATATATATATATATATATATATATATATATATAAATAATTTTGAACGGAAATCATGTATCTTGTCAGTCTATAGCTATTTGTTGGAGAATCGTGGTGGATTCTGCTCTGGGCTATGAACTGCAGATGAGCTCTCTGAATTGGAGATATGCTATTATCATATGCTATTATTATATAAGTATTATATTAATATTAAAAAGTCCGTCACACAGGGGCTGCGTAAACTGAGCATATATCCCACGTGAAGTTATACAATAGAGAAATCTGCCTAATAATAACAGTAATACTAACGAGTCTGTAAAACCAATTTTACGAGAGCCGAATTGTTACGGAAACGGTCGAACTATCTTTCGGCGGAAAGTCTTGAATATAAACCACTTCAGCCGATCTCATTTTGTCTGTTATCACACTTAATAAAAAAAAAATACCTCGGTTAATATCCAAGATAAAGAATAAATGTATTTTACAATATTTATAGTAAGTTTAATTTCCAATATTGGTTCTAAACAATTTTTCAATCCGACGTATAGTGACGGAGATGTTAACAATTTTCGAAAATCCCACTTTTATACACCTCTCCCAGTGGTCGGATTTCAGTAATTAACGAACTTCATGTTTATTTTTACATAAAACGATTAAATATCGAGTTTGGTAACGAACAAACAAAAATTACGACAGCTAGAGCGTTAACAGACAAATATATATATAATTTTGAACGGACCTCATTTTCGTCATCTTCTGAGTAGGATTGATGGACATTTGAAGAAATTTTTCGAAAATCACATCATGAGTACGACCTCAATAGCTGATTTACCTTAAGGGAAATCTGCTGAAAGCAAGAACTCGTGTAGGTTAGAGAACAGTATCTTGAGGACAAAAGTAGACGCAGTGCCCCGGATCAAACGGTGTAGCGTAAAGTAAGTAAATAAGTACGTTGAAGTAAGCTTCTTTCGTAAGTACCTACTCATTAAAAGGTAAATGAGTACAAGTGTACTTAATTAGGTCAAAAGTAACAAGGTGAAACCATTTGCGGAGATAAATCACACCTGCGAAGAAATCCGAGGAATTCAAGAGGGATTTAGGTTCCTAATTGAAGAATATTAAATATGAAGAATAGCCAAGGATTCGGGCAACAAGAAAAAGTGTCATTCTTTACTTAATCTTATAAGAGATTAAGAGGCGAGGCAAGAGCTCAAGGAATTTGTTGAGAAAACCACAGAATTCCTTCACGGTCTGAAACTATTCCCTCAAGTTCCCGACTTACATTTCCACTCTATTTTTACTCTCTTCTCTGATTTGCTTTTTCTTTCATTTCGTTCTAAACTATTCATGGCTAGGTCAACACTGTTCATCCGAATAAGTTGTATTTGGCAAATTAAATTTTCAGTATTATTTGATTAAAGAAGAAATACAAATAATCTTGGAAATTAATCCGAATCATCTTTGATTTTAAAATATTCCGCAAATACCAAGTAATCTAGTTGTTTGTAAAAATGTATTAAGAATACATAATAATCATAATTAGTAAACTATGAGTGATTCATGCTTAATCTTTTTGTACCTCTCACTACAAGAAGAACCAAGTAAGCATTTACAACTCCGTCACGCAGGAGATGCGTAAACTATGCAGATTTCCCACGTGAAGTTATACAATAGAGACATCTCCATACGAGAGCCGAACAGTTACAGCAAAGGCCCGAACTAGCTTTTGGCGTGAAATTCAGGCGTCTGTTATCGGCCCAATTTTAATAAAAATGCAAATATCTCGGTTAATATTCAAGATACAGAATAAATGTATATTACAATATTTATAGTAAATTTAATTTGCAAAAAGATTTGTTCTATACAAATATTCGATTTGAGGCATAATAACGGAGATATTTTGAATTTTCGAAAATCCCCCCTCTAAAACCCCGTAGGATCGCTGGGTATTTGAAGAAAGTTTTCAAAAACCGCGTCATGAGTACGACCTCAATAGCTGATTTCCCTAAGGGAAAAAATAATTAAAAAAATTATTAAAACCTAAATAAGAAATTTATAATATTCATAAAATAATAAATGAAATCTTTAGTCTTAATGAGTAATTTAAGAAAAAAAAAGTTACTTTACATAATCATATGAATTTATTTAGAAAAATGGTATAAAATCATTAAAAATACATTAATTGAAATATTAATATAAATTAGTATTTTGTTAAACCACCATTAGCCCTGATCACTGAGGTGATCCTGTTTGGCATTGAGTCGACCAAATGTTTTATTATTTCGTCATTAATCTCCTCATTCCAAACATTTTTGATTGCTTGCTTCAACTCATATTTATCCTTAGGCTTCGTAATATTATTTTTTTTTCTTTTTTATCATCCACAATTCAATGGGATTTAAATCTGGGGTATTGCTTGGACATGGCAGCGCTGAGATCTTGTTTTCTGTTAAAAACTGCTTTACCTATCCAAAAACACAATGGTAAAGGCAATAGAAAATAATGTATCTTAAAGTTAACGTATTTTTTTATATAAATAAATAATTAACATACCGATTTGGCTCTATGGCAAGAAGCAGAATCATCTTGAAAAATGATGCTCCGCAGTGTGTAAGATGAGAATTCATTGAGGGAATCAAACTGTCTTCCAAAATTTTCTTATATTTTTCTGCATTAACCGTCCCTTCTATGAAGTTCATTTTGCCAATTCCAAAGTAGGAAAAACATCCCCAGACCATCACACTTGCGGGATGTTTCACTGTTTTTGATGTACAAGATTCTTCAAAACTTTCATTTGGCAGACGTCGAACGTATGGAGAACCATCAGAACTGAACATGTTTAACTTAGTCTTATCTGAAAACATCACTTTCCTCCAGTTATCAGATGTCCAAGTTTTAAAATTGATTGCCCAATTTAGCCGAGATTGTTTCATTTTTTTGTTAAGAAATGTTTTTTTTTTGCTGGTTTTCTTGCCCATAAACCTTTTTCTCTTAATCGTCTGCCTACTGTTTATCGACTTACTTCTGCTAAATTGCTATCTGCTAGATCTATAGATATTTAATTAGCAGTTTTGAAGCGATTTTCTAGAGATAATCTCATCATCATGCGATCTAAACGCTCATCCGTCTTCCTTTTCCTTCCAGTCCCTTTCTTTCGCTCGGTAGATCCAAGGGAAAGATTTTTTTTTATTATTCTGAACACAGTGGATTGGTTGCACCACACCCTCTTTGCTATCTCACGAGAAGAAATTCCAGCTTCAGCAAATGCCACTATTTTAACTTTTTCCTCATAAGAGATTTGTTTGAAATTCAGTCTATTGGGCATAATAATAGGAAATAATAATGTTGGATTACTTGGGCATAACTGAGCTATGAGTCACTGATTACATCTCTCTCTAATACTAGTAGGTAAACAAATTTATTCCCACAGATTGTATAGACATTTAGGATTAAGAAGGTAACAGTCATAGGTGATGCAATTTCTATGACCATGACTGTATGTTAAATAACTGATTCGTCGCTAAATCCCCCTAGTCGCCAAATGGATTATTGTATTAATAAATATGAACAATTTAATCGTAACTCTTATATTAAAAGAGATTTTATTATTTAATTTTTTTCAACCTTCTGTAAACTCCTGCTTCTACTCATGGGCGATTTATTTATTGGGTTGTAACACATGAAGTTTCCGATTTTTTAAACCCTAATCTTTATAAAGGCTTAAAACGTTGTGTGTTGATTCCAGGCAAAATATTTACCATCTATGATAAACATTTGTTAATCCTCTAGTCGCAAGCTATGTTTGTTTTTGTCCCAAGTAGGCTTACATATTTTAGTTTAATATCAATCGGGAACATTGCAATACGCGATTTCCGGATAATTTTCTTTTACGAGTATAAACTTGGTCATTCCGCGGCCCAGTCAGCAAGGAATATTAATCATGCGTTTGGCGAAGGAAGTGCTAATGAAAGAACTATTCGTCGTTGGTTTTCAAAATTTTCTTCAGGAGATACGACTTTAGAAAATCAGCCCCGTGGACGACCTCACTCATCAGTGGAGGACGAAGATCTTAAAAAAGCTGTTGAAGAAGACCCTCATAAAACAGTCAGAGAACTTGCGTCAGAGCTAGGCACAAGTCATATGACGGTCTTCAGCCATTTAAAAACGATTGGAAAGGTGAATAAGCTCGATTCCTGGGTCCCGCACGAGCTCAACGAACGTCAGCAGTTAAAACGCCAAGAAACGTGTGTTTCTTTGCTTGCTCGTCAAAGAACCACCGACCACATGTTTCAATACAGACAGTGAACAAATTAAAGGAGTTGGGCTATGAAGTCCTACCACACCCCCCATATTCCCCTGATCTATCTCCTACAGACTACCACTTTTTTCGGAGTTTGGACAACTTTTTGCGAGGAAAATTTTTTACAGATGATTTAGACATTAAAAATGCATTTTCTGAATTTCTTTCAACACGTGACACAAACTTTTTCAAAAGTGGGATAAAAAACTTGGTAAGTCGTTGGCAGAAGTGTATTGGAAATGATGGTAAATACTTTGAATGAATAATATTTCAGATTCTATCTCAATTTTTCATTTTTTCCCTGATTCTTCAAACGGTCATTTCATATGTTACAACCCAATAGAAATAGGGAATATAAAACGAGTTGAGATTAGTCGTGTGTCATCACAGTGCGTGAGAAATCCGCTTAGTCTACGTCAGCCCATGCGTGACGGACTTTTTATAGGTCTGATAGAGGTGAGTAAATAATATTAAATATATTATTATTATATGAGAGACAAGGGGATCGGGATATCATAATATTGAATTAGTGAAAGGTATAGATAGGGATCTGTATGTGGGGTGGCGGCTGTACTGTTGGCAGACATGCGATCCGGCAGTATACAGCCAGGCTGGCCACTAATGCTAGGGTATTTGAGCAGATCCATGGCCGCTGATATTCAGCTGGGCCTCAGGTGTGGCCTATTCGGAGCACACACACCACTACTCCCGGAAGTATCTCGGCTCCTAGGAGGAAGGCTCATAGCACGGCTGATCATCATGCGATCACTCCCGGCATGAATTACACCAATTTCCTTCCTACCTTGGGGAAGGGCCGCCGTCCATCATCATTCCTACACCACCTTTCTCCGGACTTTTCTTCTTCTTTCAACCGACGTCATTGTTTTCTTTTTCGAGAGCCTGATATCGTTTTGATGAAGTGATGAAAGACTGTAAAACACGGAACCGAACGATCAGTTACAAGAGCATCGTTGACAATGCAAATTGGCTTTAAGAGAAACCAATATTTTGCACTTGACATCCTTAAAAGAACACTAGAAGCGAAAAAGCAGTTCTTGCTAGTCTGAAGGATGACCGTTGACGAATAACACACCGACACCTGATGACTATGACTGAACCACCATTATGCACAATGTGTATAATACACAATTAACCATCAAACACTTACTTACAGACTGCAGACTAATATCTGACAAGAACTTACCGACCTCTGAGAGAAACTACACCACAACAACCCTATGCATAGGGACAATCCTGAAACATCTCCAAGGGCACATATTTTCAACCAAATTTCAATGCACACTAAAATTTTGAACTGTAGATTTAAATAATTGACTTTCTGTTCTTATTACAATCCACTAGAGAAAACGTAACTGTGCTTTTTTTTTTTTTTTTTACATTGATTAGATTTATACTTATTCTTATAATAAGGGAGTTTTACCAACACTTTTATTAAAATGCTGACAAGAAACAGAGTGAATCACTCAAATCGCGACACATCTATATAAATAAATAAATACATTCTTATCGGGATCTATTTTAAAAGGCTTCTTACCTTTTTGGCCCCATTTTTATTATTATTATTTATTAACGTCCACTTTTTCCAACTAAGGCTAATTGGGACGGGTTATCTACAGGTTACCACCCTTTTCTAGCCGTGGTAGGACTAAGGATTTTATTTAATGAGTTCTGTCACTAAATAATTCCCTTGCCCAGGTTGGAATCGATTTCGCCACTTTAGGTTTGCCGTGCAAGATTGGTCAACGGTTTAACTTACATGGCAAACCAGAATTTTGTCAATGATAGCACGTTTATCATAAGTAAAATGAGCTTATGAGGTTTTAAGCGAAATGCAATACATCAAAATATTCTTCTATACATCCGTCCTATCTATTGTGACTAAAATAAAAAAAAAATCGTTTGCCTTTTAAGACAAGATATTAGGGGCGTAGTAGAAGAGAAAGAAAAGTTTCTAAGACTTCAAGCATCTCATGGGTTTCGGTGAGTAAAGTAATGTGAAAATATCAGCCTTGTTTCAGCAATGGTTGCAGCTACATGTTGCTTTAGCTGCAATAAATTTTATATATCTTAAACTCGATATTTAAATGACATTCGTAAACTTTTTAAAAAAAATACTCCTTCAATAACTGTGACACGGAGTATTATTTCTGATAAATAATTGCACTGACTTTATGGGATATTTGCAGTAGGTTTGTCGGTATGCAGAATTTCGACGACTAAGCAACCATCTTCTTCAAACGATCTATAATTAACCTATTGGTCGTCCTTATTTCCCTTCTGAATTTCTAAGCTACTCGGACAAGTGTTTCTTCCAGCTTGAAATATTTCAAACTATTGAAAGTTGTAAACTAAAATCAGGGCATAAAAGCCCAAATAGGAAAATCTTACAAGTCACACAGTCTACTAACAAGCCATGTGCTGAATATTTTCAAAAATAAGCACTAGCAGTTAAATAATCTGATTTCTTCTCTGTAAGAGAATTAAAATCAGTGACATATATAGTAAATGTTTTAACCAGTGTGTTAATTAAAGTTAAATGAACATTATAAAATCTTTATAAAGAGAAACAATAGAACGACAGATAATGGGGTTAGTCGTAATTGCAAAACATCAAAGAACGTTTTGCAATTATATTCATATGACATAAGCTCACATATTTGTTGGCATATTAATATAACCAAGTAATTAAACGACGCATCGGATTGCTCTGAAAAAATGTATGTTCTTCATGAACAAAATGTTTTTCACGATTGATTTAAAATTCGTTTTGCAGCGCCTTATATATTAACTGAGTTATTTGTTATTTTCTTAGTTTCACTCTGGAGTACACACGTCGAGTTTATTAATTAAAAAAAAATCTTCAAATGTTCGTATAAAATGCAGAACATTATGGGTCATACATACTCGTGCTTGTTATTGCTCTAGAAATGACGAACAGACCAAATTATTTTATTTAAAAAATACACTCCATTACTCAAATCACATACTACAAAAGTTAGAAACAATAAATAAACTAATGTAATCGATAATGTTGTGCTTTTACAATCTAATAATACCATAAACTTATCAACAGGATGGTTAATAATTGAGTAATCCATAGACTTTTTTATTCTATCTTTTAGTAATTTACTTTTTTAGTTTTTAAGCTAATTTTGTTAAAAACTAATTTTTTTGGGGCTCAGGTTAGCCATGCGAGTTAAAGCGTTGACCTTTATCTCACATGGTAACCTAGAGTGGCGAGTTTGATTCTCGCCTGGGCAAAGGAAATTATTTAGTGACGAAATTCATTAAATAATGTCCTAAAATCCCACCCTGGCTAGAAAAGGGTGGTAACCTGTAGATAACCCGTCCCGATTAGCCTAAGTTGCAAAAAGAGGACGTTAATAAATAATAATAATAAAAACTAATTTTATTATTATATAATCCTATAGTTATTATTTGTTATATAGACAAAACGTTGTTACCAAATGTATGTCATATACTCTGTATAGCAAATACATGAAATATAGTCCTGAAATATAGCACGAAAACAAAAAAAATAAAAAATCGTCATTCTAAGAAGGCAGAGGGAAAAGCGTCGTGATGATCAGCATCATTCAATGTTTGACGTTCTCGAATGTTATGGTTTTATTTTGAGCAGATCGTTAACTGGTATTGTGTTGTCATTTGACAAAGGATGCTTTTGAAAAATCTGAGAAACAATTTTTGCCAACAAAGATATTTCTGGAGACGGGTTATGCTTGAGCATATTGTGGCCATTTCTTAAAGCATCTGTCAAGCTTCTCGCCAACTAATAGTGACATTGGGGTCAGTGATATGTTTTATTTGGAGAAATATCACGATTTTTCATCCACCTTTTTTGGCGAGAACATTTGGAAATTGTGAGAGACATTTTTAGCACCGACAGTAATAGTTTTTTCACTATACTACGATGTAATCACCAGTTTTACACACCTAATTTGCGGTCCGAAAGCTACACTTCGCCGCCCTAGGGCCGAAAATGAATGTTTCAATCAGCTGTTTATTATTTTAATTCATTCATTTCATTATATACATTATATTAGTTTGTTTTGCTCGTATTATTGTTTAGTTATTTAGTAATTATGGTTAATAATATATCAGAATCTATAAATAGAAGAGCAAAAGAAATCATGGCAGATTTGTTACCAGCAAAATCAAAAGATAGGTATGACGAAGAGTATACAAAGTTTTTGAACTGGTTAAAAATGGAAAATGTAAAACCTGGAGATGTGAATGATGAAGTTTTACTCCTATATCTCTCGGTCCTATCAAAGCAAAACAAACCCAGTACTTTATGGAGTAAGTACTCCATGATAAAAAGTTGTTTAAAAGTAAAAGAAAAATATTCAACTCACCCAATTTCCAAAAAGTATTGCTTTTTTGAAACGGCAATCGGTTGGTTATCAGCCAAAAAAATCAAATGTGTTAAGCGCCACTGAAGTAACCCAATTTATGTTAAATGCTCCTTATAATGAATGGTTACTAAACAAAGTAATTTTAGTTTTCGGAGTCATAACCATGTCCCCATAACCACAAGATAACCTTCTAACAAAGAGGTACACTTAACCAAAAGAAAATCTTGTTTTTGATTAATGTTATATCGTATTAATATTTATTGTAGTATGGTGAAAAATAGCGTTCGTGCCTCGGGCCAAAGTGCTTTTGCCGGCCCTCGAACTTTCAATGACCTCGACTACGTCTCGGTCAAAAAATATCTCGGGCCAGCAAACGCCCACTTTCGGCCCTTGGTACGAAATATACTATTACAGGAAGGTAGGAAAGGGATATGGGCTCGAAATTCCCTTCCTGGAAGTTTTGACCGATCGCTGTTTACAATTAGCCCCTTCCAATCTGGTAGGCCATGTACCTGTTTTCCACTTATCCATAGCTGTAGGGCATTACGAAGACTGTTGTAGGAAATGATGGGTTCCACGAAAATCTGGCCCAGAGTTTTTCAGTTACATATCCATTTCCGGCTACACGTAATGGTACCATGTCTACATGATGCACCATTGTTGAAGTATCGTCGTTGATGTTGGTTTGACCTGCATTGCAGACCTTTTTAGATATACCACTCCCATTGGTAGAGCTTGGTTATTCTTTGGTCGCCTGAAAATAACTTTTTATCGACATCAAGAGTAGTTCTTCTATAGAATCAGACCATTTACACACATAGAATGTTTCAGTTACCCTTTTAGCAGATTTCCCGTGAGGGAAATCAGCTATTGAAGTCATACTCCTGACGTGATAATCGAAAGATTTCTTCCAATGTCCATCGCACCTACCTAAGAGATGACGAAAATGAGATCGGTTCAAAATTTGTTATATATAGATTTATATATTAATGTAGGCGTATATATTACGCTCTAGCGGTCGTAATTTTTATTTGTCCGTACCAAACTGGACATTTAAATGTTTGGCTGAAATCCGGAGCAAGAGGGGTTTAAAGGGGGTATTTCGAAAATCCAAAATGTCTCCATTATTATACGTCGGATCGAAAAAGTGTATTGAGCGAATCTTATTAAAAAGAATAAATGTTTGGTTTTCCCTGAGCGTTATCTATGTAAGATAAAGGATAAACGATAGATGTGACATCATCAGTTAACATTCCATGCTCTAGGAGTCGTTGGTTTTATTTGATCTATGCCGTACATTAATCCGTTTCGTGTAAAACCAAAGTTTAGGCACCTTAATAAGATTAGGATTAATGTGGTTTGGGCAATCAACCGCTAAGTTATTATGCCCTTTATATTAGTATGATGCTGTTTGCAAGTGTCTGTATACTTTATGTTGTAAATAATATTATCTAATAGATTGTATATGCTCTTACCATATCCTAAGGGTATTTAAGTTACTAATTTTTATATAATTATTTATTAACTAAATCTAAGTTTTCTTTCTTAAAAGTACTTATTTTCTACTGGTATTACAATTAGCAAATATTACAATTAAATGACTCACACTGTATGTACTTTTTTTCAGATTTTTTTTTTTATTTATTTATTTTTCAATTTATTTAAATCATTTTATCACAAATACTCACACACTTACTCATACATACACTTACTGCATTTTTATTTATATATATATATATATATATATATATATATATATATATATTGTTTATTTTTTTTTATACATAAATAAATAGATGAAAGCCACCTTGGATTATCAGAATTCTGCCAGTCCAGGGATCTTGGAGCAGTATTATTATAGGCTTGGTGGATCAGCCTGCATTCTTGCAGCTTACCACCAAGCCTATAATAATACTGCTAGCTAGCTCCTGTTTGAAGCCAGCAGGCTGAAGCTGTCATGTTCGTAAGAGCAATGGCACCTTAATAGTCGCAATTGAACCAGAATGAAGTAAGGGTTTAGCGGAGGAGGAAAAGTATGTACAGCTACGTAATTTTGTGTTTTATTGGAAAATGTAATATTATAACTCTTTTTTTTTGGATCAGCTAGTGGAAAATCTTTTTGGCTTGCAAGACTAATGCTTACTCCACTTCCTAGAGATTACTTGAACGTAGATATGTATGTAAATTATTTTTTTTTTGTTAGCATTATAAGATTCTTAGCCTCCCCCATGCCGTGCACAAGGGAACCGTGATCAGACTTATTACGCAGTCAGTGACCAACCCGATGTATAACCTCCGCTATCCGGAATGAGTTGTCTCCAGTTGAAAGGCGGTCCCCATTTTAACCGGAGGTTCTGTGTCCAATTCAAACAGTCAGCTTTCTTGTGAACAAGATCTAAGAGAGTCATAATCGTTAGTCATCCCATGGGGCTATCAAGCGTAAACTCTTCGTGCTCCCGATGATCCATAAACCCTGCGACACTAGAGCTATCTATTAGCTAACTCGTGAATTAATTTCTCACTTGGCGGAGAAAGAACCTACACCTGTTATTAGATTTCCCTTAAGTGAAATCAGCTATTGAGGTCGTACTCATGACGCGATTTTCAAATATTTTCTTCAAATGCCCATCGATCCCACCCAGGAGATGACGAAAATGAAGTCCATTCAAAATTATATATATATATATATATATATATATATATATATATATATATATATATATATGTATTTATATTTCTGTTAACGCTCTAGCGGTCGAAATTTTCAATTTTTGCTCGAGGGGAGGATTTCCAAATAATTCGAAATATCTCCATTACTATAAGTCGGTTCAAAAAATTGTAAAAATTAAACTTACTATAAATATTGTTATATGCGATTATTCTCTATCTTGAATATTAACCGAGATATTTGAATTTGTATTGAGTCTGCGTGGATAACGGACGATATGAGATCGGCTAACATCGGATCGACTCGTGAGTTTCCGACAAAAACTAGTTCGGCCGTTTCCGTAACTATTCATGAAATTTCTCTATTGCTCAGCTCATCTAAATGATTAGCATTATTATATATTGCATCACCAAAGTCCGTCTTTACTATCTGGATTTCCGAGTTGAAGGCGATATAGTCTCATCATCTTAAGCCAATCGTATAGACGTCATTTTGGTCATTCTCACAAGATCGTTATGTTGCAAGGTGTCATGTTGGCTAATCGGGAAAGCACACACACCTGCTTGGTACAAAACGGATATTTATAAAATAAATATATATAGGCTAACTTATCTACTTCCTATATCTACGATGTATATACATATACTTATACAACGACTTACAACATATACTAAAACTTACAACTCATACTGCTGGGAGCAGCAGACAGAGTAGCACAAGACTCTTCTCTCTATCAAAGCTAGCAATACAATGCGCTCCATTTTCAGTAGTGCTTAGTCTGCTTGTCTTTACCCCCGCTCGCTCGCTCTCATTGCGGCACTGTTCTATATTTAACCCCAGAATGGTAGTGAACGTAAAAATTACGTATGATCTGGTTTAAAATATTATCAAAGGGCCGTTAACGACTCCACCACCCCCACCCCTCAGCTATGAGCCCTCCAGACAGTTCGGCCTTCACCTCCGCCAAGTGCAGCTAAGTGAACCTTCCCAGTCGTCCAATACTATTTTTTGAAATAAAAACGACACGTAATATTTACGTATCAATACTATTAACCGCAACTTTTTGGTACGTAAAATTTTCGTATCGCTACTAATAACCGGTTTTTATGCTATAACTTAATTAAAATTATTCTCAATTTATTTTCTTCCAATTTATTTTTATATTCTAATTTATTTTCTTTTAATGTTGTAAACTTTTATTTTTTAATATAAAAAAGACAAAGATGTATAGAGAGAATATAAATAATAATAATAATCTGTTTATAGTCTCTGAAAAATGGAGAAAAAATATTCAACGGACGAAGAAATTTGTTGAAAGAACTCTCCGATGGGTCAGATGGGAAAAATGTTAAGAAATAGATGTATGTTAGAATGTTCAATTATGAAATAGATGTATATTGATAATCCGGAGTATTCTCCAAGTGATGAGGAGGTTGAGCCTTCGGAAATGATTGCAACATAGAGTGGGCTAGATAGAGATGAGAGTCAGGAAATTTTAGAAAACATCAAGGCAATCGTAGAAAGAGAAGAAACACAGAGGCAAAAAAAAAACCTAAAACCTCTCAACCACACAATATTGACAGATCAGTTACAATAAATGTAGAAGGTGGGGTAGTGCTTGGTAAGAATGGATATGAATGGAGCACACAACCTCCGGAACGTGTTTCGAACCAAGCGCCTGAAAGGATTGCCGTGCACATTATTAGATATTAACTTAGATATAAGTTAAAGAAAAGTGTATATTTTAATAAAATGAAAAAATAGTCCCAAACATTAACAAATTTTGAATAATTTCACCAATTATCAGTTGCACTCGTAAAATTTACGTATCAATACCAATAAGCGGGAAATAATATCACTACCATTCTAGGGTTAAACACAAATCACCACACCAAAGGATGAGATCTTTTTAGTGTTAGTGTACAATTTTGGAATTCACGTTTCTGCTATCAATTTTTTTTTTTTTTTTTTTTTATGGACGTTTAGCATAATGCCATATATTTGAACTAACTTGTTTTTTTAGGTAATAAGTTTTTGAAATCTGAAATCCAATTTAGGGGGAGCATTTATGTGAGGAGTTTAGTGTGAGGGATGTGCGAGATGAGGCCTGGGAAAAGGTATGGCCGCAATGTATGGTTTAACATTTCCACGAGCAGCCATTCTAATAAAACAGAAGCCTAGGTTAGGGCCTATTGTGATTAAAATGAAGTTTTGGTTTGTGGGGGTGGGGGCGGTTTGAGTGTAGATATATACCGTGCGGTATAAAGGCCTCCCGTCCCTAGACAGCCCCAAGGTAGGAGCGACCACTAAACCACGGCAGCTACACAGGGTCCGGGTACTAAAGTACATGATGCCCCTAATAACGACCCTATCTTCAGTCATACCTCCACATGGCCCTCTAAACCTTTCTATGTCCTCTGTTAGTAGAACCGTCGGTTATGTCCTCTCTGGGGGCTCGTTTATTTTTCCTTTTTTGACAACCGGGGTTGGTCGTAAAATTGAAACAGAGATGGCTGATTTCGTTTTAGTAATGGAAGTGGTTAATGAAGATATTCATTTGGTTAATTGGTAATGATTCTTGATGGAATGCATCTCGACTTCTCTTAAAGTAAATCGCCTATTAAGGTTGTACTCATGACAAGATTTTTGAATAAAATTGGGCGGGGAAATGACCAATAGATGAAAAAAATCTTACTAAAAAAATACACCTCATTACTCGAAACACATACTACAGACGATATACACAATAAATAAAGTAATGAAATAATGGAATCGATAATCTTGTCCTTTTACAATCTAACCCTTAATTGGCCAGAAACTCAAAAAATGACTTGAAATGAAAAATTTTCTTAAAAACTCATTTTTTGCGTTCCTATTAAATAGAATATATAAGCTTTACTTATTTATTTTTTCTGAACAAAAATATTACACGGTGTCTTTAAGTACACTTTGGCCAGTTACCCTAAAACCTTAGTGGTGTCTTTAAGTACACTCTGGCCAATCACCGTAAATCAATGAGGGTGTCTAAGTTATGTTAATAAACTGACGTAAATAGTTTCTGAAAATGTAATTAAATAGTTTATTATGTAATAAAAGAAACGTGTTGTAAATAAAAAATAAGTACATTGTAAACAAAATATAAATCCGTCAAAAATATCATTAAACCTTCCATTCATTCAAGAAAACAGGGCCATTTTCGGCATAAAACAACCCTTTGATTTTGGTGATACAGTCTACACTTTTCTTTTGTAGTGTATACTTGTCAATGGTGCATCCCATCAAGCCTTGATGCGTCGGCTATGAGAGCTGCAGCAGTTCTTGACTGCAATTGGTGGTCCTGGTTCCACTAGCCCTTTTAGCTCGCCGGTCCAGCAGAATATCCTCTGCAATGTGTATTCGAAATTGTTTTAAACTCAATTTTTTTTTTGGGTGTTTCTTTTGTACAATAGCAATGGGTTATTGACCACCAAATCCAATTATTAGCTGAAAATGATTATGTGTGGGAGCGGTAACCTGTTCTTTAAAGTGCAACGAACATGTCACTAAGGTCAACGTTCAAGTTCAGCAGAAGGGGAACTATCCATTCTCACCCCCGGTAGGTCGCACTACCTTATCACCAACCATATATGAAAGCTGGGTCTCAGATAAAAAAAAAACTAAGGTCAAAACTTTGTTGTCAAACTATTTAATCATGCTGATACACTTTTTGTTATCAACGTATTCTTCATAACATCCTCTTCCCTCTTTCACCCTCAATATTGAAACGTTCCAATAAATCATTCATTTCAATTTGAAAATTTCCTTCATCCATTTTGGGGCTTCCGTCTGCATTTTCTTCTTCATTGTGCTTTCTCCTTTATCAGAAGTGATACTAATTTTGGTAGCAAAGAGAAAAATCTTTTCTCCTCGACTTTTATACGTATCTGTTAATTAACATGGTAAAAGTAAGAAATAATATAAAGGCATGCCCCTTGGGAAAATTTGTTGGTATTTGGCCAGGGTGAACTTAAGTACACCATCATTAAAATCTATGCTAAAATTCTATTTCTCTCCAGAATGGAAAATGAAACACATAGGAACTTAAATACAATCCTTTAAAACTAATTCACCCATTTTGGTTCATATTTAAATCGAATAGCGTATATTTTAACGAATTAGAAACTTTGCTGGAAACTAGTGTGAAGTAGGATGGTAAACAATGATGAATTTCTTCAGTATATTGTTAGTAGAATGCTCCAATAGCAATAAATAGACTTGTGTCGCATATGTCCATGCTTGGTAGGTTACAGGGGTGTGGACTGTGGCTCAAAAGGGGTAAGAATAGAAGCAGTTGCTCTCTGGGAGAGTGAAATATGAACGGTGTCTTTAAAGACACCTTGGCCATTTTAGGGCTAAGAATGCTATCAATTGAATGGTCAATAACAGGGAAATTCTTAGGATTTTCATTTCTATCTTTTACTTATTTAATTCGAATTTTTTTAAGCTAATTGTGTTAAAAACTAATTTTGTATATTTAGCCAAAACTTTGTTACCAAATGTGTGTCATATACTCTGTATGACACAAACTTGAAATATAGTCCCCCTACGTACATGGATAATGCACAAAAGAAAATGAAAAAAAAACAAAAAAAAAAAACCTTAATTTTAAGAAGTGAGAGATTATTGCTCTAGCGATCGCAAGTTTTGATTAACTGCTACCAAACTCGATATTTAAACGTGTTATGAAAAATAAAGATCTGGTTCGTTAATGGCTCAAATTAGACTGAGGAGAAGGGGGATTTCGAAAACTCAAAATATCTTCGTAACTACGCGGCGGATAGAAAAATTATATAGAATCGATCTTATTGAAAACTTAATTTACTATAAATTTTTTTTATGTAAATATTTTTTCTAAATTGAATATTAACCCTCCCAATACCACGGGTCCGAACAATCACAGACTACCAAGGGGGTCCTTGCGGGACCCCACTTTTTTTTACGACGTTTTTCATATAAAAACATACTTTATTTGAATTTATTAGTTAGGAATATGAAAAATGACTACAATTAATACACACCTATTACTATTCTATTGATTGTACGAAATTTATTTATTAAAAGAATTTATTGATTGTAAAAAATGTTTTGATTTGAAACAAAATCCTTCGTTTATTGTTTTGGTTCACAGATTTGACTCATTGGAGTCATTTTACATATCTTGTAAGCACAGTTGCCGTTCTAAGAACCAATTAGCTTCTCCTTTTTCACCAAAATACGAGAAAAGAGAGTAAAAATAAATAGTAATAGTAATTAAATGCAAAAATTGTGAATAGATTGATTTTATTTTGTACTTTTAATTTCTTTTAAGCAATAATTTTTTTACATTCAATAAATTCTTTTAATAATATGTTTCATACAATCAATAAAATTGATATAGATATGTATTAAAAAAGTTTTACGTGTAGTACCATGAGGTCTCGCAAGGACCCCAAGTATTTTTAGAAATAAATGAATTATTAATGGTTTATCTAGTAGAATCTATAAAAACTGTTAATACGATCTTATACAAAACCGTTTCAAAGGAAAAGTCACAAAGTAACAATTCGATTGGTCAAGTTTTACATAAAATTTTCGTATTCTTTTACTTTTCGGCCATGAGTAAACCTCAAATTGACAATAAGCAGTTATATCATGAACCACTTTATTTAAAAGTTAAATCCCAAGTATGGTTTCCATTGAAACTTAATTTCTTGAGACACATGCAAATTCATTATGTTATGACGTCATAAATTAAGATTTTTCGTTCTTTATTCGAAAATCTTCATTTGATCTATACCATACTGGTTAACACTATAGATCATTAATAGATAACTGTTAACACTATAGATCATATCTGTTATTGGTGGAAATCAGGCCTGGATTAATTGGGGTACAATGTGGACGTCAGTATATAACATTGTAAAGAATACAGCAAATTTGAGAGCTCATTTAATCAGAAAAAAGAAAACGCAAACATGTGAATTATTTTATTTTTGAGAAATTTAAAGATAATATAATGTACAGTTTGTATTAATGTATATTGTGAAACCCCCAAGGTTGCCCTAGTCTACCAGCCCTGAGGCATAGGGCTCATGTTAATTAATCAGTATGGTAAATTTTCAGAAATGTTTGCATTGTAAACGACGATACCACTATATATTCCGAAGGGAACTGATTTTTTCTTCACGTGTTGAAATAATTACAGCGATGTGAGGATAATTGTATGTCTCGTGTGAGTAAAATGGTGAATGTGAAAACATGGGCCATATATCAGGGCTGAGGGAATTAGTTTGGTTATGAGTTTTAGCCAATAATGGTCTCCAGCATAGCAGAACTCATTACTCCAACCTAACCAAATATTGAGGAAGACAAGAAATATGGGCGCACACTCATGCAGAAAATAAAGCCAGGCAGTAGACTCTGTTGGGCTAATGAACACTCTACGACACACACACACACACACACACACACACACACACACACACACACACACACAAATACGCACAAACCACTTAATCTTATGTATGTCACTGCCCACTCATACGTCTTTATGACTATCCGTGGAAATGTAAATGACTTGAAATTTTTCCAAAAATAACATTATTTTTTTTCTTTAGTCAAGTCAGTGTGAACATTTTCCAACATATTTCCCAGGAGGGAAACCAGCTTTTGAGGTTGTGCTCTTGACGCGAGGTAAAAAAAATGTCTTTAAATGCAGATCGGTCTTACCTAGGAAATGACGAAAATTAGGTCCTAGCAAAGGATAAACGTTGCATGTAAAACTAAAGATCAAGTTCGTTATGGCTATGTGGGAGAATAGTTTACAGGAGGGGAATTTCGAAAATTCAATAGAATAGTTTACAGGTCTGATCGGAAACTTGTGTAGAACCAATATTATTGAAAATGAAATTTTCTAAAATTGTGTTCTACACATTTCTAATTCAAGCAACCCCCACCCCCCTCCTACTCGACTATTATATCTCTAAATGCTTTATTCAAAGTTTAAATACCAATTATTGTTTCAATTGAACGTTTATTGTTTCAAATTAGTGTAAAGTGATTCGGTATGAAGTCGGCATTTATGATTTTACTACCTAAACTTAGTGTTTTTTATTTTGCCAACACCACACTCCATAGGTTCATAGGAAACAAAAGATAGCATTATGTAGCTGCGGAAATCTCTTGTGGGAGAGAGAAGATTTAGAAGAGCAATAATTGGAGTTCGAAATGTCTCGGTTACTCTGAATCGGAAAGAAAAATTCTGAATAACCAATGGTGGAATTGGAATTTTCTACAAATATTGTTGAAAAAATATGACATATTTTCCTTCAATTAAACAATTTATGGAGAAAGATCAAATTATATGCCTTAGTTGGCACATATTTGTGTATGATATATAAATATAAATAAATATATATATATATATATATATATATATATATATATATATATATATATATATAAAAATCTACCCTGAAGGGAGACATTACGACAAAAATAAGCAAATGTACCATCTACAACCATTTAATTCTTATTAACCATTCACCACCTATGCGCATGACCATTGTTTCACCTGGCGTTAGCCTAATTTGTTTGTTGTCAAGCCTAAAAAAAAAAAAAAAGCCTAATTTGTGTGGGTGTTGTCAGCTCAAAGAGCTTGACTGATGTAGTATCGGCACTGTTTCTGAGTATAATTAATTAAATTTAGTGCTGTGCTTATTTATAAATGTTTCTTTTGTTGATTAAGATGTTTGATTTTTGAACATTTTTAGATCTTTGATTTCACCTTAAATGTGAAATTTCCATAAATAAATTAAAAAAAAAATGTCTTCACCTTAGCAGCCAATTCCCAAAGGCCATGCAACCTGTAGACCATTCAAAGGAATCTACCTAAACGTTAATTGTTGAATTTTCCATACTGCTTCAACACCGCACCAGCTCTCCTTACCTGAAAGAAAAACAGTCTGTTAGAACGTATGTTTCTGAGGGGTGTGTTTATTTGAATAATTCTTCATTTGAAGATTATACAGGACCATTAAAAATATTTGAGGAACCTTATTGAGTATTGTAAAGATGGGAATAAGAATTTAGAAGTTAAAAATTGATATTATTATTCTCGCTATTTAGGTACAAATACACTAGTCTTTCTTCATATTTTTTTTTAAATAAAACTAATATTATCGAATGTCGAATAATTTCCCTACTAGGTAAAAGTTCAAATTCTCATATAACTTGTGTTGTACCATGGGATAATTGATTCAAAAATATGAAAATTCTTAGAAATCCTCACACGTTTTGGAGTGATTGATAAAGAAACGGGCAGGCAGACAGGCAATATCTTCAATTTTACCTCCATCATTCTCAGAATGGTCTGAAACGTAAAATAAATTGATCCCCTCTGAATTCAAATAGAAAACCTAACAAACCTTAGAATTTTTTTAAATAGATAGATTTCGTTATTATTTGGGTATACTTGAGCATATTTCTCTTTTGTTTTTTTATCTATGTCACAATGAAGGCTTACTCTAATCTATTCTATTGAATTTTCTGTAGAATTATCTGAACATTAACCCTCTGCTAACGCTTCGGCAGATGCGACACTGTTGCTAAACTATTACTCAGTTCACCATACACTCTTCATATGAATTTTATTTCAATTTCCCAAAGTTATTCCAAAAATCATAAACATACAATGAAATGAAATTACTCTTTATAGGCGATTAATTTATTGGCAAACTTCCGACAACATTATTCCTTTCAGACTAGCTCATATGCCAACATAAATTGAGCTGGCTAAAAATGAAAGCATGCTACGTATGGGATGCGTAAACTAAGCAGATTTCTCACACTCGTATGACATACGACTGATCTCATGTCATCAAAACTATTTCCAAATGAAAAATCCTATAAGTGGAAATTGGCGGTTCATTGAAAATTCAAACCACAAGGAACGAAAACTCCCATAGTATTTCAAAAGCAGAAAAACGGAATACAATAACCATTGTAGAGCATCAGTATTTTAATAAGATTGGTTTTAAAACAGTTTTCGTTTCGACTCATGGAGATATTTCAACTTCATTTTCTAAATCTCCTGTGCAGGTTCCATGGACATTTGAGACTTTCAAAAATTTTGTCATAAGTACATCCTCAATAGCGGACTTATCTTAAGAAAAATCTGCTACAAGTATTTAATTTGTTGCCTAAAATATTTTATGAAATTAAAACAAACCGTACTTAAATCCTATTCTTATTCCACAACACTAGCCATAAAAGCTATTAAAACACCTTGACATAACGTCCAAAAGAAACACTGGATAAAAATAACCTTCAATCAATTAAAAATACTAATCAGGCCAAAAATAACAAAACCCTTAATTGGCTTTCTCTTCTAGGTAAGATCTCGTGGAAATGAGAATATAACATCAAAAGCCTTATATTGTTTGCCAAGGCTTCGCACTGCTTTGTTCTTGTAATTCCTAAAAAAAACTATCCTGGCTCCTCTCATACATTATTCCAACAAGTCCCAGCTTAATGTACTGTGTAGACAAGTACATTATGCCGAAATTGACTTTATACAAAATTATGTCTCAAGGGAAACTAAACACATGTTAATCTATTAGGGAAACTCCATTTATCACAGGACACAGCTAACCGTTTAAGTTCCTAAAATATAATTAAATTTCACAGCATTATTTTTTTAATTGCAATGAAAATAGCAATAGCAACGATATGTAGTATTTAATCTCTAGTTTTGTGAAATATCAAGTTAATGTATAACAAGAATTATAATAATGTTTACAGACGGTTTTATATATATATATATATATATATATATATATATATATATATATATAATAATATAATATATATATATATATATATATACCTGCACTGTTGTCAAGTAATATGCTGTTCCACAATGACAGTAGTGACCCTCTAGAAATAACCTTATTAGTTCAATTGCCCGGAAACCATTTTCATTTTATCCGACAACGTCAATTACACAAATAATTATGTCCGAATTCCGGTATCCAGTTCAAACATCTATGGTGTTACATCAGCATACGAAAGTATTTTTTCTACGAATTTAAAAATAATAAAATCGTTATTATTGGACGGGAAAATTTATTTTGATTCCATGAATAGTAAATTCACCAAAAATATATTTTCTTTGGGTTCCCTGACATTTTGGTTTGGAAGGTAATGAAATGGTGGATTTGAGAGCTCGTATTGCTCTAGAATTTTAAATTATTCATTAACGTCCACTTTTTTTCAACTAATGCTGGTTGAGACGGGTTATCTACAGGTTACGCCCTTTTCTAGCCAGGGTGGGACTAAGGATTATATTTAATGAATTCCATCACTAAATAAACTCCTTTGTCCAGGCGGGAATCCAACTCACCACTCTAGGTTTACCTTGTGAGATTAAGACCAACGATTTAAGGCTAGACATGAGAATGTCTAGCCTGAGCCCTAAATTAAATTATTTATTAGCGTCCGTTACTAAATAAACTCTTTTGTCCAGGCGGGAATCGAACTAGCCACTCTAGGTTTGCCATTTGAGAAGTCACTGATTTAACTCACATGCCTAACCTAGAGTGGCGAGTTCGATTCCCGCCTGGGCAAAGGAATTTATTTAGTGACGAACCCATTCAATAAATTCCTTAGTCCCACCCTTGGCTAGAAAAGGGCGGTGAGGTGTAGATAACCCGTCCCAATTAGCCATAGCAGCATAAATTGGACGTTAGTAAATAAATAACCTGAGCCATCTAGAAGATAAAACATCAATAACTATCACTTCTCCATATTAGAAACGAAATTACTTTCGAAAACTCATATTTCAAAGTTGGAAGTCAGACGGTTCGAAGAAACTGTGACAAATTAAAGAAATGACTGCGTGATTAAATAGTGCAAGCAGAAAAATCCGAAAAGATAAAGGTGTACTTGTTATTTCATGAAAGGCTTCTTCCCACAAATCCAGCAATTGTTGTAATGTCCATCTTACTGTATCACATGTTCTTCTTAATTATGAAAAATAAAATAACCCAAGAGCAGCTTTGAACCTTAATGTAAGCTTAAGGGATTCCTTGGAGACGATGAAGAAAACATCAAAAGGCTTTTTGCATTTTTAACAGAAATTCATTTTTTCCCAAGATTTCGTTTACTGATAATGACAATAGTAGACGCGGAATACTTTAATAAATAAATTCACCAATACTCGGGGCTGCGTAAACTAAGCAGATTTCCCAAGCGAGCGTTTACAGTAGATAAATATACATACTGGTAACACCACCACACATATTAAGTGAATAAATACAATCAGTAATGAGAAATCTGAGGTTAATAAGTTAATAACTCTAGAACGGAAAGCGTCTGATTTGTAAACATACAGGCCAGCCAACCGGAATTCAGGACCGGAAAGGAAAACCATTAATGATATATATCTGAATATAACATATTAATTTTATTGAAAACTATTTACTATAGCTAATGCAGAAATTTGTAATGAATCAGAATTATTTCAATCTCAATTACTTAAATTTTAGTATTCCAAGAACAAATAAGGAGGGGGGGGGATCAACAGAACATATATTATCTCACAATGTAAAATGTCAATGAAAATAATATTTAGTATTTAGGAATCAATTAATATGTTTTATTATATAACAGAGCATTGTTTATGTAACACTAGTAGAAGTGTGGGTTTGCTGAAGGCTGAAAATAGAATTCAAATATCTCGGTTAATACTCTAGATAGAGAATAAATGTATATAACAACATTTACAGTACATGTAATTTGCAATATGATTGATCCGCAATAATATTGCGACCATATATATAATTTTTAACATAATTTTCGTCATCTCCTGGGTAAGATCGATTGATATTTTTGGGCATTTTTCAAAAACGCGTCATGAGTACGACCTCAATAACTGATTTCCCTAAATGAACTGTCATATGAGTGTAATTTTATGACATTATTTAAGTTTACTCAATCAATTTATTTTTTAAGGAAATCATTATTTTTTAAATTCACCTACGGATAACAGTAATTCTAAAACTAAATTTATCCAACACCAACGAGCATAGCAAATGAATAACTGCAAATTCACTGATACATCGAACACATCCAGTACATGTTACAGAACACTTGTGTTACGATGAAAATGGTGATATCATGTTACAAGGAATGTTACCCGTCATTAACTGCTTGAAATAGAAATTGTTGCCATTGGAATTATAAAGATTGAATGCACAGAATCATCAATAACACAAATGACCTTTAACATGCACACTGTATCTGAAGTCATTCATTCGTGTTACCCAAAATATAAGCAGGCAAACGAATTTATGTTTAGAATTGCTTTTATACTGAAACTAATTAATACACTAATGGTTTCTCGGCGAAATATAAATAGTGGATCATCGGGAGCACTGAATAATCCATTTATTGCCATCAAATTAGTGATTCAATTTAAAGTATGAAGTGTGGAATGCCTATGTCACCCGTAAATAAAAATGGTTTCATATTGAAATCTAATTAAGGTTATTTCAATTCCATCTCCGAAGAGCCTACGTTTATTTAAATAGAAAATCAGTAAAACTTTAGAGTTTTATTTATAAATATGTATATAGATGTTCATTTCTGTGAAAAGTAAAAATATACTAACAAGGAAAAATGACGAAATGAATTATGTAAAAGGAAAATTGAACAATGTACCACGCCATTGTTTAATCCATAATTAAATACTGCAAGTGTTTCATAAATATTTGGGTTTTGACCTATTCTTTTGTAAATGTTTTAGAATTGGCAGGAAATGAGGGAAAATATATCTTCCACTTGGTGATATACTTACCAACTGGGTAAATAAAATAATAAACGAAATATATGATAGGTCATGGAGAGCTCAAATAAGTGGAAAATGGACTAAGTTCAAATAAGTATTTAAATACAAATACTTTAATAAATCAGACTTACCTTTGAAGCATTTATGCTGTGAGAAAGCACAGAAGGATGAGAAAAAATGAAAAAGATAAAGGAAAAGATTTTGATGTAAATAAGGTGTATCTCATCAATAGCCACCTGAACTCGATGAAGAAGTAAGCACTGGATAATCGGGGAAAGTTCAACATGTGCCGCCAAGGGAAACGGATTCACAGAGAATAGGAGAGAAGGTGCCTGCGACAAAAGCGAAAATAATGCATCGGGGCACATTTGGCAACAGTGACAAGCTGCATCAAACATATTTTGTCGCTGCATGTTATATAGATGAAAAAAGTAAGACGTCCCACATGCAGGGGCTCAGTTAACTAAGCAGATTTCCCACGTGCCTTACGTATTTTCATTTATTTCAAAACGTTACAGTCCAAAGAGAACAATATTTGGTATTTACGCTTCAAATAAAATGCTTCATAATATAACAGCTTATTGTTAATATTCGATGAGTTGGAGTGGGGGTTTACAAAATACCAAAAACTAAAATATACACATATCTCTGTTAATAATCAAGATAGTGGAAAATGTACTAGCAACACTTATAGAACATTACATTCGCAATAAGATTGGCTCTATGCAATTTTCCGATCCAACGCATAATAACGGAGATATTAAGAATGTACAAAATTCTTCCCCTTTTAACCCCCCTAATTTATTATCTTAAATTTCTTTACAAAAAGATCTTTGACGATACAGAGCGAACATTATACTTACACCAAACCAGTTACTATTGGTACCCCTCAGGGGTCAAGTTTATCTCCGACTCTATGGAACATCTTAATCAACACTATTTTTGACGTACCGTTACCTCCTGCGACACACATAATTGCTTATGCTGATGATATAGTACTATTAATTGAAAATAAATGTTTTAAATTTCTTGAATATACTGCTGTCAATTTACTTAGCATACTTTCCAATTGGACGAAAAAGAACAAACTTGAATTTAACAGTGAAAAATCGAAATACATTATTTTTTCTAGAAAACGGAATATCCCTCAACTAAATATTTTACTTGACGACGTTTCACTAGAACAGACTGACATAATCAAATACTTAGGCATTCTCATGGACCGAAAGCTAAATTGGAATAGACATACTGACTATATATACACTAAAGTCTCAAAACTCATTAACACGTTAAGTATCGCTACAAGAACAACCTGGGGTATGAAATCAGAATGCCTGAAAACTATTTATGAAGGTGCAATTGTCCCTAATATGTTCTACGGTATTTCAGTATGGCATTATGCTCTACGCAAAAAGAGGAACCTGAAGAAATTTCATAGACTACAACGACTCCTAGGTATTAGAACTGCGAAAGGTTATAGAACTATTTCTTACGAGGCCAGTTGTGTTTTAGCAGCTATAATTCCAGCAGAATATAAAGCAGAAGAGCTGACGACTCTGTACAACATAAAAAAACAACGAATTAACTACAAAGACATAATGAATATTACAATAGATAAATACATTGACTGCTCACAATGGCTACACCCGGCACTATTTGCGAAAGTAACATCACATTTGGACGAGCCATGGACTGAAAACACTATGACATCCCACATATTTACTGACGGAAGCAAAACTGACAACAACACACTTGGAGCAGCATTAATTGTTGAGACTACAAGTGGACATATTCTAAAATACAAATACCGACTTGATGCTCTAATAATCAAGCAGAGAAATACGTTGTTTTAAAAGCTACCAAATATATTATAAAATCGTCATATAACCTACACAAATATACGACCATACACACAGACAACACGACTCTCATTTACTCAATACGCAACCCTACTATACACGACCCGATCACAGAAAACATTAGACAACATATTCTAGAAATTATACACTTAAACCTACACATACATATAGAATGGGTAAAAGCCCACTCAGGAAATATTGGAAACGAACAAGCCGACACGTTAGCAAAGGAAGCAGCCCAGGATACCAACATAAACCCAGAATTTGCCCTCGTGCCACTCTCATACATTAAAAAAGACTTACGTACCGACACAATACAAAAGTGGAACAGAGAATGGACGACATGTAACAAATCTTACAGCTTACATCAATACATACCAAATATAACTCACAACAACTACAACACAATTAAGAGTCACCATCACAAATGCACACAATTTCTAACGGAACATGGACAGACAGGACATTATTTAACAAGATTTAAAATTCAAGACAATGACAAATGTACGTGCGACTTACAGACAACACAAACGTTTTTACATATACTTTATGACTGCACAACATTTAGTCAAAATAGATCAAATTTAATAATGAACATAATTTTAAAAGGAGGTAATTGGCCAGAACCACCTCATATTATATTTAACAAATATAATAAAGAATTTATAAAGTTTATCAAAAGTATAGATATGGATGTAGCAAAAATTCATTAGAATGTGAAGTTGATTGTGAGGAATGGGAATTATAATTCAATATATTTACCTTACATAGACTCGCAAATTAAACATCGTTGAGTTTAAGTTTAATTTCAATTGATATGCTTTTGTTCTTATTGTATTTATTTATTTACTTTTCATTTCATTTATTAATTCTGTTTGTAATTACCATACTTATTTTAATATTGTATTTTATTTTTATTTTTTATTTTTATTTCATTTTTTTTAATTTTATTTCTTGAACATTTGAATAGACAGTTGATAAACAAATATTTATTGTAAAATAATGATGTATTTAAACATAATAATACATGTAATATGCCATGTGGCAATGGAACATGTATTCGAATAAATAACTCCTCACAGGGTTACTATGAGGAGAAAAAAAAAAAAAAAAAAAAAAAAAAACCCCTTCCTCGGTCCCGATTTCAGCAGTTAAGAAACTTGATATTTCTATTTATATAAAACGATTATAAATCAAGTATGGTAACGATAAGACAAAAATTACGACCGCTAGAGCGGCAAGAGACAAATATATATATTGAAGGGGCCTCATTTTCGTCATCTACTAGGTAGGATCGATGGACATTTGAAAAAAAATTTCGAAAATCCCATGCATCATGAGTACGACGTAAATAGCTGATTCCCCTTAAGAAAAATCTGATAAAACTCTGTCTATAGAGATACCAAAAGCATCTATGAGTACAGTGAACTTCCATTTATATTAGAATAATTTAATTTAAGCTGATCTCTTAGTGTAATCCCAAAAATAAGATAATAATTTCTTGTAAAATATCAACTAATATTGATAAAATTACAATGAAAAGGCTAGATAAGGAACCTGACCATAATAGACGAAAGGGGGACGCTTATTTTGTTTGTGATATATAATTTTAACTAATTACCATATAACCTTGGGTACCATAAAATAAAAAAAAAAAGTTTCCTAGTTCTTTCATAATACTTCACGGGAGCGAAAGCTGGACCCCCACTAAAGGTAATATAATAGATTAGAAGCATAGAAATGTGGTTCTGAAGGAGGGTGAAATTTGAAACTGGGCATATCAAAATGCGTATTGATTTCATCACAAATGTATTTGAAGATAAGGTCCTTGGGCATAGGGGAAGAGGGAGGGAAGGCATATTCAAAGAAAAGTCAACAAACATAGTATAGGTTTCGTTGGGTATTGAAATATGAAAAGAACATCTTCTACCAGGGCACAATGGTTGCAAGTACAAGGCATAGCATAGATGAAGATGACGAATACATAAATAAAAGTCACAACTTATAGAAATGTGAAGATTATTTTTATCATTGCAAACGCACAGAATATAGTCAGTCCTTAACCCTTGGAGTCTGGAATAATTTAGAATACTTCTTGTGGATATGAATGCATACATTACTACATGACTAATAATAGTAAATAACAAAGAATATATTAGTGATGTATTGTTAGAAAGTAGGACATTCCCCCAAAACTGGCGAATCTGAAGAAACGGTGATGACGTATACTACCAACTTTGTGAGTCATTTAACGCTGACAAGTTAATTTGCCGACGAGTGTTCTACGGCGAAGGGAGAATGTAAACATTGACATGTTTGCATAGCCTACCGCTGCCGGAGCACTTTCTACCCTTCATGGAATAGGATAAAAAAACCTAATGGATAGCAGTTTGATATCCACAAAATGGTTTTCCTGGTTATTTTTTTTACCTTTTTTTTTAATACAAGTTTTGCCGAAATAAATGAAATGCCAGCTTATAAAATTCTGGCTTAAACTTAAATTGCTAATTTCTGAAAGATTTTGGAGTAAAAAGGTGTAAACGTCAGGAGGATGAAAGAAATGCTAATACGTTTATTAGTTTTTTTTTTTTGTATTTTTTCCCCTTATTATACATTTAGATATTAGAATAAAAATATATATAAGTAATGTGGAATATTTAAAAAAGCCAATAAGCTTGAAAAATTGTATTTACTTCTATTGTAAATTATTATTTGTTAATATTTTAGATTATAAAATTCTTTTAACCTAATACGTTTATTAAGAAGTCTAAAAAAAAAGGTAAATTTTCTTAAATTACTAAATAGACTGACTGTCGAAATAAAACAATAAGTAGAAAGTTATTAGGTGTTTGAATTAATTCGTATCACTTTTTCTGACAGTTGAGTTTTTACTTTACAATAAGTCCGTCACACAGGCATAAATTAAGTAGATTTCCCACTTGTTGGAATGACACTCTACTCATCTTAACTCATCCGGTGAGCAGAAGTGGGTGGTCAACAAAATCTTAATCAACGATGTCACCATAGCAACTATTTGCATGTATCTCACATAATAAATGTCCATTGAAAACAATATTCCTGATTTATGATTACGACGTTTAATGAAATAATCTCATATTCTCAAAGTGTGATGACTAAAAGTATTGATTTACAGACGGCTGAAATCTAAAAAAGTCCGTCACGCAGGCGCTGCGTAAACTAAGCAGATTTCCTACGTGAAGTTTTACAATAGAGAAATCTGCCTAATAACAACTGTAGTAGTAAGAAACCTCTAAACCTAAAACATTATTTAGGGCGTAATAGCCCAGTACTTACTAGCCCCAAAAACAGTTAACCTAACCTCTAAACCTATTCACGAGGGACGAATAGTTATAGAAACGGCCGCCAGAGCTCTCGGCGGAAAGTACGAACATAGCCTACTGGTGACCACACGCAGAATACAAATGCAAATATCTCGGTTAATATTCAAGATGGAGAATAAATGTATATAACAATATTTATAGTAAATTTAATTTGCAATAAGATTAATTCTGTACAAGTTTTCGGTCCGACGTACAGTAACGGAGATATTTCAAATTTTCGAAAATCCTCCCCTCTAAACCCCCCCTCCCACTGGTTCGATTTCAGCCGTTAACGAACTTAATCTTTCTTTTTACATAAAACGACTAAATATCGAGTTTGGTAACGATCAAACAAAAATTGCGACCGCTAGAGCGGTAACAGACAAATATATAGATAGATAGATAGATAGATAGATAGATACAGTTTTGAACGGACATCATTTTCGTCATCTCCTGGGTAGGATCGATGGACATTTGAAGAAAAATTTCAAAAATTCCGTCATGAGTACAACCTCAATAGCTGATTTCCCTTAAGGAAAATCTGCTAAAATACCAACATCTTGGTTAATAAGCAAGATATAGAAAACATGTATGTAAGAATATTTATAGAACTTTAAATGTGGAATAATATTAGTGCTATTCGATTTTTCGATACGACGTATAATAATAGAGATATTTTGAAATTTCGGAATTCCCCTCTAAACCCCCCCCTGCAATTGGTCAAGTTTGGTACTTATCAACCCAAAATTACGGCCTTCAGAACGGTTACAGACTAGCATATATATAATTATAAAATCTTTAAATATATAATTCTACTGTACGTGAATATGTCACTAAACTCCACCTAAACGGCTGGACCGATTTGAATGAATTTATTTGTATGGGTTTGGGTGATGCCCTGGATGGTTTAGCGTCACAAACCAGCCCGGCAGATGGAGCAGGAGTGGTGGTTGTAAGGGAGGCCTAAAATTAAAAATAGTGATATTTCGTTTCCAATTGGTTTTTCGGCAAATATGCACAGGATAAAAGTTTTTATTTTGTTTTTAGAGTAACTTTTGTTATATTCACTTTTGTCGTATAACAAAGTATAAACGAGATAAAAAACTAAAGTGGGAACCAACAACTTTATTTGGCACTAACAATGGGACCGAACTTAACAAAACTATGTGTAAATTAGCAATAATTCTTCCATGATTATAAGCTTCATTAAATTTTTTAGGTTCGAACGGGAGAGGGGGTTATAAGGGAGGTCTGAATAAAAAATTCGCGATTTCATTTTCTATTTGTGTTTAGGCAAACGTGCACATAACAAAAGTTGTTTTTGTGTTATTAAATGTAGCTTTTGTTTTAAACATAATATTATTATTACATTTAATATCCTAATCGATTGAAATATCATGCAGGGCAACTTCTGTCGAGTCCGCTAGTATATATTATAATACACTTGGTTGGCTAAAAGATCATTGCTGTATAGAAAATATAAGGAAACCTGCAGACATTGAACCGTTTATATTAATGTGATCTTTTTAAATACACCCTGTATTATTAATGCAAAACGATATGAAATTTTGGTGATCTGTCAACTATTGGTTTTAATTAAGAAACTATCTTATTCCGTTACATTGCTTTAGAGAAATGCTTTTCCTAGTGCTAGCATCTTATTACTTCTAAATTCAGGAAGCAGTAGCATAAAATTCGAAAAATGTCCTCAAATGTCCATCGATTCTATCCAGGAAGTGACGAAAATGAGGTTCGTTCAAAACTATATCTATCAATCTGTCTTTATATATATACATGTTAGTCTGTTAACACTTAAGCAATTTCTGTTTATTGGTTACTAAACTTGATTTTTAAACGTTTTATGTAAAAATAAAGATCAAGTTCGCCAATGGCTGAAATTGGCCGAAGGAGGGGGGTTTAGAGGAGGGGAATTTCGAAAATTCCTAATATGTCCATTATAACTAGTCGGATCGATAAATTGTGTAGAATCAATCGTTTTGTACATACATTCTCTATATTGATTATTAACCGAGATATTTCCATATTTTAGTATTCGGTCGTAAATAAAGCCCCACTCCTACTCATTTAGTATATTCAGAAGCCGTTCCAGTTGGGAATTAATTAAAATTCGTACAGAAAGATTTCTCATTACCGTTTGTATTTACTCATGGTGGTGTTGTGTTACCAGTATGCAGATTTCTCTATTGCTAAACTTCACATGGGAAATCTGCTTAGTTTACAAAACCCCTGCGTGACGGACGTTTTTCAATGTCGACTGAATAATAATATTGTAAGTATATTCCATATTGAGAGAAACCATGACATCCGCCTCGATCGATATTCCCTTCTGGTATAAATGGAGACGAAGAGTAAGGAGGCGGAAACCTTAAAAGGGCGTTGACTGGAAAGGAAATGCTTTGTAAATACCCATGATCTATTGCCAACTCATGGCTGGGGCGGAAAACACGGACGGGGGCGGCAGTCCCCACCACAAATATGTTGTTCTCCGCACGGGGAACAAGCTTTGTTTTCAACAGTTTTTCCCACAGCTCCCCCCCGCTCGGGGGAAAACATCCAGGTTTGTTTTCCACCAATTACCCACAGACCGTGTCTGGGGGAGGGTAAGAAGATTTACAACACTTCGCTGAGACGGCTTTAATACGGGGGAGTCTTGCATTCCACGCGTTACTCCTTCCAGATATTGCTTACAAGGGGCCTGTAAACAATTTAGCCGAAGAACAAGAAGTCAGCGAAGTAAATACCATGAAAAGTTCTTAACTTGCAAGACAGTTTGCCAATAATTTTGATTTCCCAGCTACTATGAGGATAATTTATAAATAATATTAAACACCAATAAAAAAGAACCTCCAGTGTAAAAGTGTGACTCAAAAAATCATATTAACTATTTAATTTATCTTCTTCTCCAAACCGGCTTTCTTCACCAGCGGCCTTCTCATTGCTCTTAAAAGTGAAAAATTTCGGTAGCTCTACGGCAAGTTTTTTCATGCTATTCATCACCACTGTTCTAAATATCTCGAAGTCCGGGGTATAAATGATCGTTCTCAGGGGTTCCCTTTGGTACTTTTCAATTTCTCCAACTTCTTCGTCTTTAGAGACAAACCCCCGCCGCAACGGGGTCGTTACGTGGTCCAGTAGACTTCTTCGCTGGGTTGTATTTTCATCTTTTCCAAAAAGTGTTTTCTTTTTCCTTTAAGTGGTTGGACAAGAAGAAAATACAGCCCAGCGAAAGAGTCTACGAAACCACACATTTTATATATATATAAAACTCTGCATATTTTATATAACACCTGGTTTTTACGCGAAAATGTTATTTATTACCGTTCAATTACAGCTAATTGGGTCCAGATGTCTACAGGCTCCCATCCTTTTCAAACCAGGGGAGGACTTAAGAGAAGATTTTATTTAATGACTTCATCCTTAAATGAATTCCTATTTCCCAGGCGGGAATCGAACTCGTCACTCTTGGCCTATCACGCCTTAGCTGCCATTGGTAACTTGTGCCCCGGTTTTAATGTGAGATTATGAAGTAACATACATTTTCAAATATTGCGGGTTTTTTTTTTTTAAAGAAAGTTTTCTTTCATGAGGATATTTATATGTTCATTAGTCCTTTTAAACAAACTTGGTTCAAATATTTCGTTTGGTTTAAAGTGATATATGTAACACCCCAGCCATTGAGGTTGTACTAACGATTGCCAAAAAATATCTTCAAACGTCCTTCGATCCTAAGCAGAGGATGCTAAAAATGAGCGCGTTTCAAAATTACATACGAGAAGAAGGGTTAGGGAGTGGTGGTTAAATTTGAAAATATCTCCTTTATTTCAGAAGAAAAATCTGATATAATAATCTAGCTAAACTATTGATGTTCTGCAATTGTTGATCAATAAATTATTTAGAACTCATATATTAAGAAAGCTATTCGAAAATTCTTGTCTTCAGCCGTCTCTGAACACCCGCTTCTACTCATCGGTTTTTTAGCAGATTTCCCCTAAGGTAAATGACAATAAATTAGTCGGAATACCATGGATAAGCTGTTGCCATATCAGCGTTTGGGAATTCAGCTTAGTTTACTCTGCCGCTGTTATTATATTATATTATATATATATATATATATATATATATTATATATATATATATATATATATATATATATATATATTTGTGTGTAACGCTCTAGCGGTCGCAAAAAAAATTGTATAGAAGCAATCTTATTGCAAATTAAATTTACTATAAATGTTGTTATATACATTTATTCTCTATCCTGAATATTAACCGAGATATTTGCATTTTTATGAAGTCTGTGGTCGGCCATCTTCGTCATTTCTCGGCTCAGGCGGAAGCTTCTTCTAACCTGTTGTTTTTAACCTTATCTTCCTTTGTGAGATTTTTTGCAAATACGTTCTGTTCATCCGCCCCCCCTTCTTTAGTTCTTGGGCTACTAAAATTTGGGTTATTAAAATATAAATTATTCTTACAATTCAGAAGCCGTTTCAGTTGGAAATTTATTTTAATTAACTGAAAGATTTCTCATTATCTAATCACGGTGGTATTGTGTTACCAGTATGGAGATTTCTCTATTGTAAAATTTCACGTGGGAAATCTGCTTAGTTTACGCAGCCCCTGCGTGACGGACTTTTTTTACTTTAAGTAGCTAAGTCCCTAAAAATCTCATTTCTAGCGCATGTTTTAGTTTCCTTTTTTCAGAGGCTTCATTCAATGGGAGAAATTTTTTAACAGATGGTGTTATTAGTGTGGGTCATCTGCTCAGTATACGCAACCCCTTTGTGTTTACATTTTACACTAAAGATCATATTAATTAATTTCTGAAATAGGACTTTGAATTGGAGAAATAGGGTTTTAAGGAGGATACGATAATTCAAATTATCTCCGTTATTATGAGTTGGAACGAAAAATGTTATTAAACTTGTTAAGCTATTGGTGCTCTACAATTGTTGTCCTATACATTTTTTCTAAACTCAAAAATATTTATTAAGCAAGCTATTAGTATTTTTTTGTTTTTAGCATACAATAAACCCACACTAGTGTTCACCGAATTTGGATTTAGAAAAAGCGAATATATGGTGAGATGACATTTCTAGTGTGCCATTCCAGCACGTGGAAAATCTGCTTAGTTTACGCAACTCCTGCGTGACGTACTTCGTTAATTCTTGTCTGTCATTTAACACAAATTAATAAATTAAATTTTCTTGGTTTTTGTAACTAGAGCACTCAGGTCTGTGATTTAATTATTTCCCCTCCAGTCTCAACTATTCAAGTTAATTTATCTAATGCAGTGTCTAAAAATGCCCGAAAGGGAACACATTAGCGATATTATATCCTACACCATTCGGTAAGTACCTACTCAGCAAAATGGCTTCTAGAATAAAAGTAATTGCCCGATGTAAGTTCAGTCATTATAATGAACTAGCATTTTTCCAGAGTCCACCAGCTGCTTTCAGAGTAGTTTAATTGTCCAACAAATACCACGAGTTATTTTCGTAGTGAGTTTTATTTCAGTTTCCAGCATTACTACATTAAAACTGAATAGCTATTTTGTCTATATTCGTCATGTTAGAGAGAACAAATTTAACTATCCACTATTTCTATAAAATCTAACCACGCGAATGCAATTTTTGAAAGTTATTCATCTCAAGAGGTAAATAATTGAATAAAATATATTGTAAAAATCTGGCCACCTAGAAATCAGGCCTTTTACAATTTTTTGCAAAAGTATGTTGTCATTTTTTACATTTACACTAATGAATTCAACAAAATGTTGCCTTACAACGGTTCTAATGACTAGAAATTAAATCATAGATGTACTAATTAATTTAATTAACATTCTACTGTCTGATTTTGTTCATGCACTATCCTCAACTCACCTTCCCGATAGAGGGTTTTATATTTTTTACATTACGGACATTTCTTTTGGCATTTGAGACAATTGCAGTATACATATCTTGTAAACCATTCAGTTGACAAAGGTTATAAATTATACCGAAACGTCGGCAACAAACTGAAATAGTTTTATTTCAACCTAAGTGACCGACAACCACATCACATAAAGATAGCTCCAATAGCGGTCATCACTAAGAATATTCATAATAAATTTAAATCATTTCTGAATGTATGAAATTTAAAATCTTCATTTTTGAAAATTAAGGTGGTATTAAGACATCAAGGAATGACATTTTCTCTAGTTTAACCCTAGAACTACCAAGGGGGGGGGGCTCCTCGAGCCCACAACTTTTTGTTTTTGTTCCCTATCACCCAATTTTAATGGGATATTTTTGATATTTTATGTATTCCTCAGAAAAACATCCTAGAGTGAGGGCATAACAATAAAATTAAATAAAAAAAATTCTATGTTGAGAGAAAAATTTTTTTTTGACGTGTGGGCTCGAGGGGCCCCCCCTCCCTTGGCAATGCAAGGGGTAGTTATACACTTAAGTACCAAGGGGGGGGCTCCTCGAGCCCACTGATATTTAATACTACTTTTAACTAGTAATTCAAGTGTTATTAATTATATTGCTCAAATAATAATTACTTTGATGTAATTTTAACATACACAAACCTTCTCAAGTTTTTTTTTTCTCAAAAAGAAATATATATATTCTCCCCAAATAATTTTTTTTCATATAAAAATATATTACTGAGATGGTTATAATTATTGCTCCTGATAGGTACTTTTTTAGAAAAGAGAAGATTTTCTAGGTTGTTCCCAACTAGGGGAACAGTTAGTCCATGCTGCATCCTGGATAAACACTCGGAAAAAAAATTATTGTGCAAAAGCACCGATAATTGCATTACGAATCTGATAATTATATTTTCTTAAATTATTATTCTATTATAATGTTATAATAACTTAGATATAGATAACTTTTTATTCTAACAAGGTTTAGATATGTTCCTCCAGTAGAATAAAATTACATTTAATTTAAAGTCATCCTTTTTTCCCCATCCGAACTTTTTTTTTTATTTATTTTTATTTTTGTATTTAATTTTTTTTTTAAATTTTTTTTTTCACAGGTGTCATAAGAAACGTTCATTAAACATAATCCAATAGAAATAAAAATTTTAAAAAAATTATAGAACCAAAATAAAAGGTTTTTAAGGTTGTGGGCTCGAGGAGCCCCCCCCCCCTTGGTAATCCATGCGACCTGGGAGAGGTCGGTAATACTAGGGTTAATACTATGTTTCTAATTTTTCAATAAGTGCTGTATTTTTTAAACATTTTCAATAAAACAGACTGCCTTATGCTTTAGTTATAATAAGATAGTTTTCCTTTTGATGCTCTATAATAGGTCGATGAAAGCATTTTTGAACATTCAGGGCCAAGAACCAAGGTCTCTTTTATTTGAGTGCAATATACATTTAACACATGACAGACTTTTAATACTATACAATAGTCCAGTAAAATAAGAGCACTAACTGTTTAGTTTTTGAACGAGGTGAGTTAATCGCGAAAATATTCGGTCCGATTTAAAGGGAATTATTCATTTTGACTCTCACTGAAATAGAGGTGGTAAAACTAATTTATTATCCGAATAGTGAACAAAATATAATTGTTTATCGATTATTCGTAACTTAAAAAGCTACGGATGATTAATTATCTGTTATTCCAAATCAGCAGAAATTGCCTTATTTTCGTTATTCCGAAATCCCTCATCTTATATACGTTATAGTTATAGCAGGTCAGAAGACAATCATTAATTGAAGAGGATTAAACATTACCCTGCAGTTATATAAATAGAGCTTTGAAGTATAAATATGACTATTTATAGAAATATACATTATAATATTAGCAGATTTCCCTTAAGGGGATTTCTCAGCTATTTGTCATGAGTACAAATGATGGAATTTTCGAAAATTTTCTTCAAATGTCCATCAATCCTACCTAGTAGATGACGAAAATATATATATATATATATATATATATATATATATATATATATATATATTTGTCTGTTACCACTCTAGCGGTCGCAATTTTTGTTTAATCGTTACCAAACTTGACATTCAGTCGTTTTATGTAAAAAGAAAGATCAAGTTCGTTAACGGCTGAAATCGGACCAGTGGGAGGGGGGGTTGAGGGAAGGATTTTCGGAAATTCGAAATATCTCCGTTACTATACGTCATATCGAAAAATTGTACAAAAACAATCTTATTGCAAGTTAAATTTACTATAAATATTGTCATATACATTTTTTCTCTACCTTGAATATTGACCGAGATATTTGCATTTTTATTAAATTGGGGCACCTAACGGGCGAGAGTTACTTTCCCGCCAAAAGCTAGTTAAGCCGTTTCCTTCACTGGCTCGGCTCTCGTGAAATTTCTCTATTGTAAAACTTCACGTGGGAAATCTGCTTAGTTTACGCAGCCCCTGCGTGACGGACTTTTTTGCAATTTTATAAATCTCTATTTCGTTTTCATTTCCTGTTACTTTAAGTGTTATTATTTCATTTGACAACTCAAAAGTATAAATTTAAAGTTATTTGAGTTCATAGAAGAAATAACTTGTCACTCCAGCTGATAGGCTAACCCAAGCTTCTGTAAATTTCGTCGTATTGTAAAAACTGTTAAATATGGGATACGAAAATAAAGATTATTTCATTTATTCATTAATTTAACTCTGAAGACAGCCATTGGATTTCAAAATATTATTTTTGTAGCTAAGGCGTATTCTTTAATAAATGGTAATGAAAATTTAGATTTCCAAATGCAGAAACTCAGTTCTGAGTTATTAAATTGTATCGTCTAATATTTTTTTTTTGTATTTGCATCTCAATCAGTTCTAATATTAATTGTTTCTATTTTGAACTGTTTTTATTAGCAGAAGGTACATTAGCTATTGAGGTTATAAAGAGGTTTTCAAAAAATTGTACAAAACCAATCTTATTGCTAATTACATTTACTATAAATATTCTTCTATACATATTTTCCGTATAATGAGTATTAACCATTATATTTGGATTTTATAGTTTTACGCTTTTAGTATACCTCTATTAATGTCATTTTAATAATAAGCTGTTATATCATGAATCACTTGATTACAAGGTTATATAAGAAATATTGTTTTCAACAATCCTATATTGTACGAAATACAAGCCAAATACGTTCCGTTGACCCCCCCTCCCTTCTTTTGTTCTTGAATTACTAAAATCTGAGTGATTGAGATAGAAATTATTCTGATTTATTTCAAATTACTCCACTAGCTATAGTAAATATTTTTCAATGAAATTAAATGTTATATTGATATATATTTCATTAATTGTTCATCTTTCCGCCCAAGAATAATCCTATATATTGAGCCCTGTGAAGTTGGCTGCCCTGTTTGTTTATGATTTATACGCTTTTCGCAGATATTATTAACATGTAAATTGTCTGAAGGGTTCTTTATTACCGTTTGTATTTATTCTCTTAACATTGGTGTTACCAGTATCTATATTTGCATTATAAACCTTCCGTTGGGAAATCTGCTTAGTTTACGCAGCCCCTGCGTGACGGACTTTTTTAACTCATTAGTGGCAAATAATTCTTCATTAAGTACTTCAATGGAAGCTCTTGAAACTTTTGATTGGAATAAGTTCATAAGAATTTAGTTTTTACTGGGTTAGAGTTAACATTTTATTTTTTTTTGTTTAACTTTATATAGCTCAGAGAAACTACTTTTATTTTTTCTGATAAATCAGTGAGCGCCTATTTATTTAAGGGCGAGGAGAAAGAAAGACAGATGAGATAATGGTGGAAACTGAGCCTGAATAAGGGCTGAGAAGGGTCAACCAAGAATATAATGAAGGGCTTAATGTAGATCCTTGAAGATCCAGTTTTGTGGGGGTTTGTAGAGTTAGGAGGGTGAAGGTTGATGGGCTGAGAGAGACGGAGGGAGAGAGGGTGAGAGAGAGCGAGTGAGAGAGAGAGAGAGAGAGAGAGAGAGAGGGAGAGAGAGAGAGAGAGAGAGAGAGAGAGAGGGAGAGAGAGAGAGGGAGAGAGTGAGAGAGAGAGAGAGAGGGTTATTGACGGCAGAGAAGTCTAGAGGCGAATTTACAAGTGTTTGTGGACCCCCCCCCCTTAGTTTCTGAGGAAACCAACTCACCCCCCCCTCCCCCGTCCAAATTCTTACCCTTTCAAAGAAGATTTAACAACCCTATCCGCCGGCAACTCCTCCCAAACTAATTTTCCATTTTCCTTCCCATTAATTAGATGAGTTTTACCAAGCTCTAAACTGACTTCCACAAACGGCTAAAAAAAAAAAAAAAAAAGAATGTACTAAAATGGGAAGGGAGGGGGTGAATGTATGGATAATGACAAATTATGATTAGTTAAGTCTTTCGAAGATAAACATTTGGCTTTAGAAGATTCTCTGAAACACTAACATAATTGGGTGAATACTTTTTTTTTGACACAACTGAAACGTCAATGTTCAAATTCATTTTCCGAGAATACCATTGTATTATATCTACGTAAAAAACTCTATCTGCCCCCATTTAGACAGTGAATTTCTTGTTTGCCTACTTAACAGATAATTGTTATTATTTATTAACGTCCACTTTTTGCGACTCAAGCTAATTGGCACGGGTTATCTACAGGTTACCACCCTTTTCTAGCCAGGGTGGGATTTTAGGATGTTATTTAATGAATTTCGTCACTTAATAATTTCATTTGCCCAGGCGAGAATCGAACTCGCCACTCCAAGTTTGCCTTGTGAGATAAAGGTCAACGCTTTAACTCGCATGGCTAACCTGAGCCCCAACAGATGATCAAATATTGCGTTAAAAATTTGAGTTACTTTATTTTGAATTAATTTGTTAAAATATTGAATGTTTTCGAAGAGTGTAAACATAAACATAGATTAACCCTAGGCAAGGTAGCATCTGCTTTTGAAGACGCAAAGAAGTCTTAAGCAGGCATCGAAATGATAGTAGCACACACTCATACTTTATAATTGGCCAACACATGGTTGTGAGGGGCTCAGGTTGGCCGTGCAAGTTAGGGCGTTGGTCCTAATCTCGTGAGGTAGACCTAGAGTGGCGGGTTCGATTCCCGCCCTGGGCAGTAGAAATTTATTTAGTGACGGACTCACTATATAAACTCCTTGAGCCCACCTTGGATTGAAAAGGGTGGTAACCTGTAGATAACCCGTCCCGATTAGCCTAGTAGCATAAAGTGGACGTAAATAATAATAATAAACAAACACATGGTTGTGCTGCATAATGTGTCTTTGCAATCGGAAAAAAATTATTTTTTGCACCAACATAGGTTACTTTTTCCATGAAAATAAAAATGAAGTTATGCTGCCCCACCCTGAATTACTGTACAACTGTGCCACTAGAAGTGCATAAAACAAATTAATCGGTATCGAAATATTACTTATATTAATATTTTTATTTACGTATTATGTTTGCCGATGATACAGAAATGACGGAAGTAGAGGTTGGTTAGAAAAAAAAAATCTAAATATATTCCTACTGTGTATTAGGACTAAATAAATATTCAAATGTATTTCATATATCAATAAATAACGAGCAAAAACAATTATTTGTTTTTAATATCTTTCAGCTTTAGATACATTTAAAATTTGTATATCCAACCAACAACTTTGCTCGAAAACAAAAAAAAAATATTTAATTATTATTATTATTTATTAACGTCCTCTTTTTGCAACTTAGGCTAATCGGGACGGGTTATCTTCAGGTTACCACCCTTTTCTAGCCAGGGTGGGATTTTAGGATGTTATTTAATGAATTTCGGCACTTAATAATTTCATTTGCCCAGGGGAGAATCGAGTCACCACTCCAAGTTTGCCATGTGAGATAAAGGTAAACGCGTGTACGTGTATTAGTACTAAATACATATTCAATTGTATTTCATATATCAACATATAACGAGCAAAAACAATTATTTGTTTTTAATATCTTTCAGCAATAGATAAATTAAAAATTTGTAATTCCAACCAACAACTTAGCTCGAAACAAAGAATTATTTAACTTATTAATTTATGTTTTGACTTTTATTGAATTATATATATATATATATATATATATATATATATACTAGATAACCCGGCAAACGTTTTTTGCCTTATAAATTATTTCTAGTTTCTAGATAAATTCTAGTGTAGACAAAAAGTAACTTACTTATTATAAGTTTGTAAGTATGTGGTATATGTGTGAAATAGGCATGGAGCGCTATCAACGATAAGGGATTTTAAAAATAACAAACGCCAAACAATATTATTTTTAAGTTATTATAGTTTATTTCTTAAAATTACTTATCACATATTAATTTCGACAGTAACACTAATAAACAACATCAATCTTTTAATGCTATAGCGTGAACAATATTTTTTGTTAGCCCATCTTTAGCGAGCACAAACAAACTGGATGGTTTACCCACTCGAGAGCATGCTATGTACAATTGCCCGTGTGAAAAACATGGTGTACTCAAATCTAAATGTTTATTTTCATAAAAAAAAATTTAGATTTGCCATTAGCTAAGGGAAATTTTAATCGAAGTACAGTTAAAAACACTATTATTGATCAGTTATCGAGCGGGATGGTAATGATTAAATTACTAAAATGGCTATAAAAAAATAGGGGTCGGTGATAAAAAAGTAATAATTTAGGTTTGTATGTAGTTTTTAATGCCACATTATAAAAAAATGAAAACAAAAAATTTCGTCCAAAAATTTAAAAAAAAAAATGTTAAGGGTGAACAACCCTTATCAATTAGGGGTATGAAAAATAGATAGTAGCCGATTCTCAGACCTACTGAATACGCATATAAAATTTGGTAAAAATCGGTAAAGCCGTTTCGGAGGAGTACGCTAACTAACATTGTGACATGGAAATTTCTGTAATTAATCATTTTTGACTTGTCTGTGAATATTCATTGGAACCATCACTTTTATTGTATTATAGTCTGAACCGTATATTTTTCTTTCTATGTATTCATATTTTTAAATAATAGCATGATGTTTTTTAATAATTTATTTTTTCCGGCATTGTACTGATGATGGAGAAAGAAAGCACAGTTGTAGAATAAACAGTTGTGAAGGAACTAGAGCTTTTTTTGTTGATGCTTACTTGAGATCTGCCCATTGACTACCCAGTACCTCAAAAAGGGGAAACAATTTTAAATAAACTGTTCATATCCAGAGTTTCATTGGGAACTATTTTCAAACATTAATATTAACGGGCATGCACACAAGCAAAACTAATAGTCGTTTTGTAGTTAATGGGCAAAGAGCAAAATTGACCTGGGCCATAGTATGTGGTCACAAGTAATAAGTGCTACAAGCCACATGAAACAATACCACAACCTGATTTGAAAATTGGTCAAGTATATTGGAGTCAAACTCTGAGCGTCGCAGGTGCACTTTGGACATGACCTTCTTGAACGTAAACATTTGACCCCCACCCCGTATCAAATGTCATGCTGGATACAAGTCAAAATTGACGTCGTGTATAATTGCGTTATGAGGACCTATTGGGCCCAAATTAAACGAAGTTTCTACCACTCTATTACCAGTAGAGGTGGCAAAGAATTTTATTTGATGTGCCTGCCACTAAAGAAATTTCCGATACACCGATCACACCTTTCTATTGACCAGCTCGATACCACTTGCACTAAGGGATATTCCTAAAGTTACCACCCTTTTCTAGTCAAGGTGGTACAAAGGATTTTGTATATTGATTTCGAAACTAAAGAAATTTTCATTTTCTAAGTGGTAGTCGAACTTATGACTCTAGGTTTCCCATGTGAGATTAAAGCCATCTTAACTCACATGGCAAACATAATTAGAAGGGGTTAGCCATGTGAGTTGAAGCGTTGACCTTTATCTCACATGGCAAACCTAGGGTGGCGTGTTCGATTCTCGCCTGGGCTAAGGAAATTATTTAGTGAGGAAATTCATTAAATAACATCCTAAAATTCCACCCTGGCTAGAAAAGGGTGGTAACCTGTAGATAACCCGTCCCAATTAGCCTGAGTTGCAAAAATTGGACGTTAATAAATAATAATAATAACAACGTAATTAGAGATTAAAACCGTCTTAACTCACGTGGCCAACTTAACTCACTTGGGAACAACTCAAGACGTTCAGGCAAGCTTTAACATTTTTTTTTAGACGAACGCTTGAGAAGCGCGTTCTCTCGCTTTATCAGAATCGGTTTTTCATAAGGTACTAAACACTAAAAAAGTTTCGTTCAAATCAATGGGGGGGGGGAGGACGGTTACTCACTTTGTTAGTCTAGGTCGCATGGAGTAGGCATTGATTTAAATATGTAACAGTCGATATGATTAAAAGCTAATTCACTAAATAAAACAGATGACAAATTTATGTTTAGTGTACAAGAGGTTTTTATTAAAACAAAATGAACTTTCTCTTTTCGATTGAGCTTTGGTAACATCACCTTCGCTTGTTAGCTGCACACTCACAAGACTATTTTTCCGTTAAGTCTTAGGATGATCATCACCGATGTTTAGGAGGATACACGAGACGAGGTTCAGTATTGCCGAAGGTATATGAGATCGTAGTGGCCGGCATCAGTGTCACCGGAGAAGAGAAGGTTGCAAACGTAAGGTCCCTTGCCGTATTCCGTGTAGTCCTGGAGTTGGCGGGACCTGTACACCCTGATCCTGATCCTCGGGTACAAGTCGCTGATACTGGCAAGCTCCACCTGCCCCGCGTACTCTCCGTCTTGCATCATCAGTTGAACGTAGTCTTCGGCCGTCTTGACGGGAAACCTGTAGCTCGTGTCGCCGATGATGTAGCCTTTGTAGCTGTTCCAGTTGTTGGCGATGAAGCGGACTACCTGGTGGCGGATGTCCCTGTGGCGTTCTTGGGATCCGAAGAGGCTCTGAGATATAGCACGGAAGAGGCAGTTACCATCTCCTTGAATTGGAACCAGTTTGAAATGGTAATCCTCTTTGTTCATTCTCGACTAGAAAGTTATTTGAAGCGCATATTAAAAAACCCCTTGTACGAACATCCTCAAATTTAGAAAATATACAAAGTGATTCCCATATAATGTGTTGTTTTATTTCTAAATTATGAAATGAAACCTTTAAATATAACATATGTCGTTATAAAACTATAACAAATGTCTTTGAGGGAGATCAGGCTAGCCATGGACATCTCTGGTAAACAGGTTAGCCATGTGAGTTAAAGCGTTGACCTCAATTTCACGTGGCAAATCTAGAGTGACGAGTTCGATTCCTCCTGGTCAAAGGAATTTATTTAGTGACGGAATTCAATAAATTAAAAATTCTTTGTCCCACCCTGGGTAGAAAAGGGCGGTAACATGTGGTTAACCCATCCCAATTAGTCTTAGATGCAGATAGCTGACGCTAATAAATTATTTATTTTGAGGCTCAGGATAGGCATGAGAGTTAAAGCGTTGGCCTTAATCTCACATGGTAAACCTAGAGTGACGAGTTAGATTCCCGCCTGGGCAAAGGAATTTATTTAGTCATGGAATTTATTAAAAAAAAAAAAATCCTTAGTCCCGCCATGGCTAAAGTGTGGTAAATTGTAGATAACCCGTCCCAATTAGCCTTAGTTGCAAAACGTGGACGTTAATAAATAATAATAATAAAACAAGGACTTTTACACATACTTATATAACACTATCTTCCTATTTCCAGAGAAGTATAGCCACAAAGGCTTAATTTCAACACAATGTAATGCCAAATATAATGCTAAATTACAATTTGTGCTACGCGCGCGCGCTCGTGTGTGTGTGTGTTTGTGTGTGTGTGTGTGTGTGTGTGTGTTTGTGTGTGTGTGTGTGTGTGTGTGTGTGTGTGTGTGTGTGTGTGTGTGTGTGTGTGTGTGTGTGTGTGTGTGTGTGTGTGTGTGTGTGTGTGTGTGTGTGTTTGTGTGTGTGTGTGTGTGTGTGTGTTGTGTGTGTGTGTTTGTGTGTGTGTGTGTGTGTGTGTGTGTGTGTGTGTGTGTGTGTGTGTGTATGTTGGTGTGTGTGTGTGTGTGTGTGTGTGTGTGTGTGTGTGTGTGTGTGTGTGTGTGTGTGTGATCTGAATGCTGGTGTAAGATTTTACAAACTTTTACATACATTATTATTTATTTTATTTTTATTTATTATAAATTATTGCTTATCAGAGATTTATATTTTTTGTTTTAGAATTTAATATTACCCTTTTGTTTTCTCTCTTTTGTTAATTATTCGTGTCCTTTTCCCGTTCAAAGCTTTTTCTGTTTTATTCGTTTTTATTTAATTAGTTCTTATTAGTTTATACATTTTCTTTTCCAGTAGTGATATTGAAGTGAATTTTCGAAACTAAACCTCCCTCCCACTGGACGGATTTCAGGCATTGATGAACTTGATCTTTCTTTTTACATAAAGTGATTAAATATCCAGTTTGTTAACGAGTAAACCAATATTGCGACCACTAGAGCAGTACCAGACAAAGAAACTTATAATTTTGAACAGACCTCATTTTCGTCGTCTACTAGGTACGATCGATGGACATTTGAAGAAAAATTTCTAAAATTGCGTCATGAGTACGACCTCAATAGCTGATTTCCCTTAAGGGAACTCCCTATTAGCTTTAGTAGCTTAAACGGGGACGTTAGTAAATAACATTTAACAAGTGTCTTTGTGTTCAAAATGCTCTCGTTCCGAGCAGTAAATACATATTTTCAGTTCGGAATAACACATTAGAGTCAAAACTCTTTCCAGATCATAAATGACGACATTGGGAGCTACTAACATATTTTCTTTAATAGAAATGTTTTGAAAAAAAAAAAATATATATATAAAACCGTTGTCGGTACCTGTTTTCGTGGAGTTGAGCCAACAGCTTGACAATAGTCATACCACGGTTTACATTTCTTTTCCTTCAAGTCCTTTGTGCTTGGAGTAAAGGGATGTTTGGCGCTCTGCCAACTCTGTGTATTCCAATACTAGGGCTCTTATTGGCAAGTTCACCTTGTTTTGCTCACCGTAATTCATGTATAATTATTGTTTGAATAGTGAAAATTTCAGCCGTGGATATTCCCAAAGGGCCGATGAATCAACAAATGGTTTTAACAAACAAAATTTCGATTTAGTTTTCTGTAAACAATAATGCTTTGTATTTCTAATTTCTTACTTTTCTTTTCATAAACTTGACTACAATTAAATGCACACTCAGCAGAAAAACTAATTACTCAGCCAATTTTCTCGCAATATACAACGTTAAATATTCAGAAAGAAAATCTTTATTTAAACTATTACTCAAGCAATAAAGTATTAAGAATCGCATTTTAAAAATTTTTAACAATGAAAATACGCTTTTTAAATTGCTACAGTATTCATAATGACAACGGTGACATTCCACATTTTGTAAATCAACTCCTTCAATTTATCCATATTTTGGGCGGAAAAAAAACTTCCAACCTAATAGATTATATTAATTTTTCAGAAAGACGGGAATGAATTTGATTTGAACCAAAAATCAATTTTGATGAGACGAAAATGAAGGGGCTGGAAAACAAATTTACAAAAATATTTAGGATGAGCGATTGAGGTTTACGACAACCAGAAAGGTAGGAATCTGACAAAGGATGTCTCTAACAGCCGTGGAATTTACTTAGAAGAATAAAATATATGGTGAACTGAGATCATTCGTGTGTCATTCTAACAGGTGGGAAATCTGCATAGTTTAAGAAGCCCCTTTGTAAAGGACGTTTTTCAAATTTAGATTATTTTTTTAATTTTAGAGAAAGAACAAAACGTATTTAAATAGACGATGAAAGAGAATATTCATATTCGTGACGGGCTTTTTCCATATAGAAATAGAGAGTATGCGGTGAGATGAGTGTTTCACTAGCAAGTAGGAAATCTGCTTAGTTTACGCAGCCCCTGCGAGGCGGACTTTTTTAAATGTCGATGATTTTTGACCTGGTTTTCTATCGAACTTATCAACAGCGATCAAAGTGATAGTGATAATCTCATCTGCTGTTAGCAAATGGTAATTTGATTTGTAAACTTTTTTGCTAGTTAACTATGAGAGACTAGAAATTATCCGATCGGCATCCGTGAAGACTAATAATTAAATACACGTCCATATTATTAATGCTCTTTTAAGCTTCTAAAAGTTGCCGGTGAATCAGGGCTGCTCAATTCCATCAGTGAGTTAAAGGGAACTAAAGTTGGTTGTACATCAGTAGAGTAGTTTGGAGAGTTTCTCTCTAAAAGGCCCCTCCAACCGAGCACCAACTCTTCTTTTCTCACCAACTGTAAATATGTTTTAGCATGGAGATGCATGCAGTTTCCGATAGCTTTTCAAGGAGTTCCTATATCATAGCTTGTAATAGATTTCCCTCAAGAGGAATGAGCTCCTGGCGTTTTCCTCGGGCTCCATTAGCAATATTTTCATAGAAATATATTTGAAACGACATGAGCATCAGCTTTAAAGGTACGGATGTGATATGTTTGCTGAAGAGGAAGCTTAATCTCAAAGAAAACCTTGCTATAAAAGCAGACGCCTTAGCAGCTAAAGCTAATGCTAGAAGTGTCTATTTGATGACACTCAAGCAAAAAAGTTCGTCACGCAGTGGCTGTGTTAACTAAGCAGATTTCCCACGGAAAGGTTTACAATAGATAAATCTGCATACTGGTAACACCACCGTGAATGATAAGCGAATAAATGTAAACGGTAAAAAGAAATTCAATCAGATAATTTACAAGTTATTAATCTCTACAACGGAAAGCGTCTGAATTGTAAACAAACAGGGCAGCCAACTTCGCAGCGCTGAATAGATAGAATTATTCTAGACCAGAAGAACAACAATTAATTAAATATATCTGATTATAACATGTTAATTTTATTGAAAACTATTTACTATAGCTAGTGGAGTAATTTGAAATGAATCAGAATAATTTCTATCTCAATTCCTCAGATTTTTGTAATCCATGAACAAAACAGGGGGGGGGGGTTCAACAGAACATATTTGTTGTCTCGTATAATAAAGCTTTGTTGAAAACAATATTTAGTATTTAACCTTGTACTGCAGTGGTTCATTATTTAACAGCTTATTATTAATATGGCACAGGTTTACTGCATTAAACTATAAAATCCAAATATCGCAGTTAATACTCATTATAAGGAAAAAAATGCATAGACCACTGTTTATATTAAATGTAATTTGAAGTAAGATTGGTTTTATACAATTTTTCGACCCGACGATCCTCAGGGGAAATCAACTACTGAGACTGTACTCACGATGGGTTTTTCGAGAAATGTCCATCGATCCCCTACCCAGGATATAACAAAAATGAGATGAGTTCCACATTTATTTATATATATATAGATATATATATATATATATATATATATATATATATATATATACTAGCGGACCCGGCAGACGTTGCTCTGCATGATATATCAAGCGATTAGGATATTAAATTTAATAATATTATGTTTAAAACAAAAGCTACTTTTAATAACACAAAAAACGACATTTTTTGCTTGCAGCTGCAAGCCGTTTTATTTAGATGACACACTTAAACTCTAAGGACATACATTACATGAACATATTAACATTTCATTACATTTCCAATAACCTCGCCCTTCGACCTGTTCCATCTAGCAGGCTGATCTGCAGGGCTAAACCATCCGGGGCGTCACTTAAACGCGTATTTAAAAATTTATTCAAATCGGTCTAGTCGTCTAGGAGGAGATCAGTGACATACACACGTACACTAGAATTATATATATATATATATATATATATATATATATATCGAAAAAATTGTACTAGTGGGAGGGGGTGTTTAGAGGGGGAGAATTTCGAAAATTCGAAATATTTCCGTTGTTATCCGTCGGATCGAAAAATTGAATATAATTAATCTTATAGCAAATGTAATTTTCTATAAATGTTGGTATATACATTTTTTCAATATCTTGATTATTAACCAATATATTTGCATTTTTTAGATTTTGGTCTTCAGTAAACCCCAACTTCTACTCAAATCATATTACCAATAAGCAGTAATATCATAAAACACTTTATTTGAAGTCTAAATAACAAATTATGTCCTCATTGAACTGTTACGTTTTGAAATAAATGAAAATACTTGACGCACGTGGGAAATATGCTTAGTTAACACAGCTCGTTCTAGACTGATTTTTACAGTTAATAATAATCTCATCTCCTTTTGGAGTATCGTTCATGAACGGATCACTCAATCTTGTAGATCAAGATTTGCCAATACAAAGAGGAAACCCATTCTATAAGATAATAGAGTCCTCTGACTATTGAACACCCACATCTGGCCCAGATCTAGTAATCTCTCAGCCATAGATTTAGCATTCTAATCAACTCGGCGTGGCATGCATCCCAACAACAACGAGTTTGACTTCATTTCCCATCCATCTCAATATTGTCAAAACGAAATGTGACTCCTCTTAAATCAATAATAACCACATTACTTCTTGTTTATTATCCTTATTAACTATAGAAGGGCGTAATAACCATGCAGTTGATCGCCCCGACAACAATCTCATCTATACTTCTTGTTTATTTTTATTATCAGATATCCCTCAAGGAAAATCAGCTATTGAGGTTGTAATAAGGACGTAATTTGTGAAACATTTCTTCAAACGTCTATCATACCTTCCCAGTAAATGACGAAAATGAGGTCCGTTCAAAATTATATATATATTAGTCTGTTGTCGCTCTAGTGGTCGCAAATTTAGTCTTATCGTTACCAACTAGATATATAATTGTTTTATATAAAAAGAAAGATCAAGTACGTTATGGGGAGAAATCGGACCAGGAGGAGGAGGGGGTTAGTGGGGGAGAATATCGAAAATTCTTAAAATCTCCGTTATCATGCGTTGGATCGAAAAATGGTATAGAACCAATCATTAGTTCTATAACAATATTTATAGAACAAATGTGACGTTGTTATGTACATTTTTTCACTATCTTGATTATTAATCGGGATATTTGCAACTTTTAGTTTTTGGTCTTTAGCAAACCCCCACTACTACTCGTCTCATATTAACAATATGCTATTAGGTATGTCATGAAACACTTTATTTGAAGCTTTAATACCAAATATTCTTCTCGTTGGACTTTTGCGTTGTGATATAAATGAAAATGCGTAACGGACGTGGGAAATCTGCTTAGTTAACGCAGCCCCTGAGTAAACTAACCAGATTTTACGCAGGGGCTGCGTAAACTAACCAGATTTCCCACGTGAAGTTTTACAATCGAGAAATTTCACGAGTGTCAAGCAGTTAAGGAAACGGCCGAACTAGCTTTTGGCGGGAAAGTCACCCGTCCGTTAGCCGCCCAGATTTAATAAAAATGCAAATATCTCGGTTAATATTCAAGATAAAGAATAAATGTATATAACAATATTTATAGTAAATTTAATTTGCAATAAGATTATTTCTGTACAATATTTCGATCCGACGTATAGTAACGGAGATATTTCGAATTTTCGAAAATCCTCCACTATAACCCCCCCCCCCCCTCCCACTGGTTCAATTTCAGCCGTTAACGAACTTGATCTTTCTTTTTACATAAAACGACTAAATATCGAGTTTGGTAACGATTTTTGAAATGATCTCATTTTCCGTACATGTACAACCTCAATAGCTGATTTCCCTTAAGGGAAATCTGCTAAAAGACCGTCACGCAGGGGCTGCTTATACTAAGCATATTTCCCAGCGTGAAGTTTAACAACAGATAAATCTATATACCGGTAAAACAACACCACCGTAAATATTAAGATTTAATAAATACAAACGATAATAAGAAACCTCCCGACGGAAAGCATCTGAAATGTAAACAAACAGTTCTGCTAACTTTTTACCGGAAATAAAAGCAATTACTGTGATATACCTGAATTAAACGTATTAATTTGATTGAAAACTTTTTACTATATATAGTATTGTAAATTATAATTTATTAAAATAATTTTTATCTCAATTAAATTTAAGTAGTCCAAAAACTTAAGAAGGGAACATAATAAATGTCTCTTGAAAACAATAATTGGTATTTAAGTTTTGAATGATGTGATAAATCACATAAAAGAGTGTTGTTAATGTATCATGAATAGAAATGCAGGTTTGCTGAAAAATGCAAATATCTTGGTTAATATTCAAGATAGAAATAACTGTATATAACAATATTTATAGTAACTTGTATTTGCTATAAGATTGATTTTGTACATTTTTTCAATCCGACGAACAGTATCGGAGATATAATTTTCAAAATTCTCCCCCTCTAAACCCCCCTCCCTCTCTCCTAGTCCGTTTTCAGCCCTTAAAGTAACTCGATCTTTCTTTTTAAATAAAACGACACAATGTCGAGTTTGGTAACGATTAAACAATAATTACGACCGCTAGAGTGGTGGTAAAAGGCATATATATACACATACACACACACACATACACACACACACACACACACACACACACACACACACACATATATATATATATATATATATATATATATATATATATATATACAGGTTTGAACGGATCTCATTTTCGTCATCTCCTAAGTAGGATTGATGAACATTTGAAGAAAATTTCGAGGAAAATTCCTCAATAACTGACTTCCCTTAAGGGAAATCAGCTAAAACATATGAGTAGAAGGGAGAGGGGGTACTGAAGGCTGAAAACAAGAATGCTGGAATAACTCCCTTAATACTTGAGAAATTACAAAATGCTTAGAACAATAATTGTCGAACATGAGTATTTTAACAAGATTGGTTCTCTGACATTTTACGATCTGACACATAATAAAGAAGATATATTGAATTATTGATTTGGTTTTTTCTTATTGAGATGAAACTTTACATTCAAAATAATTAAGTCTAGTAAAACTTGCATGAACAATAATTGTCGAACATGAGTATTTTAACAAGATTGGTTCTCTGACATTTTACGATCTGACACATAATAAAGAAGATATATTGAATTATTGATTTGGTTTTTTCTTATTGAGATGAAACTTTACATTCAAAATAATTAAGTCTAGTAAAACTTGCATGAACAATAATTGTCGAACATCAGTATTTTAACAAGATTGGTTCTCTGGCATTTTACGATCTGACACATAATAAAGAAGATATATTGAATTTTCGATTTGGTCTTAGCAGATTTCCCTTAAGGGAAACCAGCTATTGAGGCCGTACTCATGACGCGAGTTTTGAAAAATTTCCTCAAATGTCCATCGATCCTACTCAGGAGATGACGAAAATGAGGTCCGTTCAAAATTATATATATATATATATATATATATATATATATATATATATATATATATATATATTTCTGTTAACGCTCTAGCGGTCGCAATTTTTGTTTGATCGTTACCAAACTTCATATTTAATCGTTTTATTTAAAAAGAAAGATCAAGTTCGTAAATGGCTGAAATTGGACCAGTGGGAGGGGGGTTTAGAGGGGAGGATTTTCGAAAATTCGAATGATCTCCGTTGCCATACGTCGGATCAAAAAGTTGTATAAAACCAATCTTATTGCAAATTAAATGTACTATAAATATTGTTCTATACATTTATTCTGTATCTTGAATATTAACCGAGATATTTGCATTTGTATTGTGTGTGTGGTCGGCAGGAGTTGGCTATGTTCGGGAGTTTCCGCCGAGCGCTAGTGCGGCCGTTTCCCTAACAATTTGTCCTCGTGAATAGGTTACTACTACTGTTATTATTAGGCAGATTTCTCTATTGTATAACTTCACGTGGGAAATCTGCTTAGTTTACGCAGCCCCTGCTTGACGGACTTTTTTCTTATTGACATGAAACTTTACATTCTTAATAATGTAGTCTAGTGAAACTTGCATAATTTTGTAAAAAATGAGTTCCACAACCTCCTTTTCCTTACCAATTAATTCTAACGCTTGTACTTCTACTCCAATAAAATAAACATTATTTATTAACGTCCAATTTTTGCTACTATGGCTAACTGAGACGGATTAGCAACAGGTTACCACCCTTTTATAGTGGGGTGGGACTAATTTTTTTTTTTTTTTATGAGTTCACCACTAAAAAAAAATTCTAATGCCCAGGTGGGAATTGTACTCGCCACTCTAGGATTACCATGTCAGATTAAGGCCAACACTGCATCAATTGTGTCGGCAATATACCCTCTCAAACTTTTACAGCTTCTCATAATAATTTTGGAATGCTATACCCATGACACAAAATGTTGACCTCATTCGCGATTTTCTACGTTGAAAGTGTTATATTGAACAACATGGACACAATATCTCTTACTTTATTCCTTTTCCAACGAAACACCTACTTTTTAAAACAAACTTTTAGCATGGGGAAAAAAAACTTCCATTAAAATATTAATATTGTTAATTTATGGGCAGTTACAATAAACGCTAATTTATATGGCGTGGGAGTGAATATAGTCCTCAAGGTACCAAGGTTAATGGATATGTTAAACTCATTTTTTAATTAGCTTGGCTTATCTGATTATTATATACTGCCGTAGATATTTTATAGTTATTAATACTTAATTGGATCCATGTACAGTCGCCCAGTGCAAGCGAGAATAATTGAATAATACAGAGCAGAGGTCTTTTAGGTTCTATATTAAAAATAAAATATGGTAAAATTGTTTTTGCATCAAAAATGTAAATTCCCTGGATAATGAAATACAGGTAGTAGTTCATAAAGAAACGTTTTGCTCATATAATCTCCATGAAACACTCAATTTGATATTTTAGTCCTTGTATTCAATATTTGACAAAATGAATTATTTACGGAGGGTAATAATTTTAATTACAATACTAATTAATTCCACAGGTATAAGCCCACATGAAATAACTTTTTTCTAGACACAAAAGCATATCTAAATTACTCACTGCTTTCAGTGAATCCTTGATATCGAAAGTAATTTCACGGGGGATTGAAATAATTTAATGAAAACCTACTTATAAATAATGACAATTCGGAAATCAGGGTTGTGAATAAATTTAACCGCAAAAGACAATAAATAAAACAAATTGGGAGGGGGGGGGTAATTAAGTGCAGAATAAAGAAGGTATGTTTATTTGGTAGATCTCAAATTGTAAGTGAAAAATGCTTACAATATTATTAGTATTGCCATTTATTAGGGTAGGGACTACGCACCCGAGGAAATTCATGGGGGAGAGGGACTCTTGAGAAAATTTATATATTTTTTAAGTCAACGATCTTATTGCTAGGAGGTTCATATTATTTGAAACTGTACACTGTTATCTTAAATAACTCACTAAGTCATATTCAAATAAAAAGTCCATCACGCAGGGGCTGCGTAAACTAAGCAGATTTCCCACGTGAAGTTTTACAATAAAGAAATCTGCCTAATAACAACTGTAATAGAAAGAAACCTCTAAACCTAAAACATTATTTAGGGCGTAATAACCCAGTAGTTTCTAGCCCCGAAACACAGTTAACCTTACCTCTAAACCTATTCAATGGGACGGATAGTTATGGAAAAGGCCGCCAGAGCTCTCGGCGGAAAGTCCGAACATAGCCTACTGGTACCACACGCAAAATACAAATGCAAATATCTCGGTTAATATTAGATACAGAATAAATGTATAGAACAATATTTATAGTAAATTTAATTTGCAATAAGATTGATTCTGTACAATTGTTCGATCCGACGAATAGTAACGGAGATATTTCGAATTTTCGGAAATCCTCCCCTCAAAACCCCCCCCCTCCCCGTGGTCCGATTTCAGCCGTTAACGAACTTGATCTTTCTTTTTACATAAAACGACTAAATATCGAGTTTGGTAACGATCAAACAAAAATTGTGACCGCTAGAGCGGTAACAGACAAATATATAGATATATATATATATATATATATATATATATACAGTTTTGAACGGACCTCATTTTCGTCATCTACTAGGTAGGATTGATGGACATTTGAAGAAAAATTTCGAAAATTCCGTCATGAGTACAACCTCAATAGCTGATTTTCCCTTAAGGGAAATCTGCTAAAAGTGGGAAGGGAGAAGAAGTTAACTGTCTGGAATCTTGTCTGTAAGAGGTTTATACATGCTTTGAGGAGACACTCAAGTCTCCCACGTTCCTGCAGTAAGTAAATATTCTTAGCTAGTGGTTAGTGGATTTTTTCGTAACACTTGAAAATAAATAAGTGGGCTACCTGTATGCAGACCGCAAATTAAGACATCTACATACTTTTAAAACCTAACACCAACGTGAATATTAAGTGAACAAACATAAATGATAATGAGATACCTTAAAGTCAATTTAGATTTTAATAATCTCCACAACGAACTGAATTGTAAAAAAACAGGTCAGCCAACCTCTCAAGCCAGAATAGATTTATAGAAATATTCTGGAACGGAAAGAAAAACAATTACTTAAATATGTCTAAGTATGACATATTAATTCTATTGAATACTAATTACTATAACTAGTAATGTAATTTATAATAAATCAAAATAATTTTTATCTCTCAATCACTCAAATTTGTGCCTAAAGATTTCATTTTTCTAAAATGTCTCTACCATCCAATGTACTTCGAGGAACACCAAAGATAGTGGGATTCATTAGAGAAAACTTTACACTGCTATGTCTAATTTGGTCGGGTTATCATTAGGTTATCACCTTTTCCTGGCAAAGGTGTAACTAAGGATTTATTTTTAGTGAGATTGTTACTAAATAAATCCGAAATATCTACAAGGGAATCGAAAGTTACGTCAGCTGGTAAGGATATGCGCTCTGCTGGTGATAACAACATCAGCATTTATTTCTCACACCTTGTTGCTTGAAAAATAGCTCTAGAGTGTTATGCTGTCCGTTGAAGTATTTTAGTTGTAAATACTGTTAAGGTCTTCGGGTATTGACCGTGTCTGCATTTTAGTTAGCAACGTTTCGCTAGACTTGCTTCTAGCTTCCTCAGGGCTATCTCTGAGACTGAAGAGTGTGTGTTCTAAACTAATCACAGCATCAAATTCGATGAAGTTAAGGTGCTGGCCAAGGTGGACCGATACCAAGAAAGACTGGTTCCAGAAACCATAGAAATCGCGAAATGCCCATTAAACACCACCCGGGTGGATGTATAAAGACTCACAAAATTCTGGACGCCCGTCATCCCAGAGAGACCCCGGACAAGGAACATAAACGACGGTATAGCGGGTGAACGACCACCGGAAGAAGTATCCGTAGACACCTGGAGGGGACGACTCCGGACAAGGCCTGAGGTGAACACACACTCTTCAGTCTCAGAGATAGCCCTGAGGAAGCTAGAAGCATGTCTAGCGAAACGTTGGCAACTAAAATGCAGACACGGACAATACCCGAAGACCTTAACAGTATTAATGACCAGGACCGTGGAAGTCTACGAGTTTATTTCGGTTGTAATTTAAAAATAAAAGTACTTTTTAAAAAGAAGAAACTTCTTTTATATATATATATATATATATATATATATATATATATATATATATATATATAATTTTGAACGGACCACCTTTTCGTCGTTTCCTAGGATCGGTGGACATTCCAGGAAAGCTTTCGAAAATCGTGCCATGAGTGAGTGCATAATTGATAAAGGCTGATTTTGATTAAGTGAAATCAACTAAACGTATAATCTTTGTTAATATTAAAGTTAGAGTAATTAATGTCTACAATAAAAACGAAAGGAAATTTATTTTCAAAAAGTTTCGTGAACATTTTTAATTTTTTTCATATCAGGTGTTTTCCTGACCTGAATGGAGGTATTTCAATTTATTTTTATTTCATCTCCCCTTTAAATCATCCCTTACGTATCTCGTAGGTAACTTATTATGATAGCCTTTTCAAAAATCAGTTTTATTTATTTACAACTGATCTTTTGGAGTCTGAGAAAGAGGTCCTATTCTTCAAGTTTTTCTTTGAACACTTGTGAAGAATTGGAATTTTTCTCTTTCCAAGTACACAATATTCTTCACTTCCAACAAAACTGATTTGAAGACAGCATATCATTCTACAGCTACTGGGAGAATGAAATGGTCTGAGAGGAAGATGAAAATAAAAATATCTCCTGATGGTGTAGTTGTCGCTAATGATGGCTAAACGTAACTTCTACGATACTGCATAGTTTACCATATCTTATGAAGCATCTGCAACTATTTATAAGTTATCTTCATAGTAAATTCTGTACTTTTGAATGATAACATAAATATACATCCTTTCAGATTGTGCCTCCAGTACGTACAGTTTGTAAATTTTTTGTAATTTTTTTTTGTATTTGTTGTAAATTTACTATTATTTTAGATTTAGTTTTGTGCTCTGTAATATTTATTTTGTACATTTTTAATATAAATCTTGTAGGTTTGTAATTTTATTTAATTTTTATTCTCTCTTGTTTAAAGGCGAGTCGCTATTGCAGCGGCAAATAAATAAACGTACTTGAGACCAAGGTTCTAGATACGACCTAACCTAAACTTTCATAGCCATCTTGAGCTACACATCACAGCTTGATTAAAATGAAGACTTGCTTCATTCGGAACTACGACCGCCGTATCACGGTTTGTTTTCTAGTAGATTTCCCTTAAGGGAAATTAGTTATTGAGGTCGTAGTCATGACGTGATTTTCGAAATTTTTCTTCAAATGCCCATCGATCCTACCCAGGAGATGACGAAAATGAGGTCCGTTCAGAATTGTGTGTGTGTGTATATATATATATATATATATATATATATATATATATATATATATATATATATATATATATATATATATGTCTGTTAACGCTCTAGCGGGCGCAATTATTGTTTAATCGTTACCAAACTCGATATTTAGTCGTTTTATGTACAAAGAAAGATAGTAAACGGCTAGAAATCGGACCATGGGAAAGGGGGGGGGCATAGAGGGGAAGAATTTTGAAAGTTCAAAATATCTCCCTTACCATACGTCGAACCGCAAAAAAATGTATAAAATCAATCTTATAGCAAATTAAATGTACTATAAATATTTGTTTTTTACATTTATTCTCTATCTTGAATATTAGCCAAGATATTTGCAATTTTCACTTTTCAACCTTGGGCAAACCCCCACTTCTGGGCATGTTACACAAACAATACTCGATTATGTAATACACCGCATCATTCGAAGCATAAATACCAAATATTGTTTTCAAGAGACATTTATTATACGAGATACATGTAAAATGTTCTGGTGACCCCTCCCTTCTTAGGTTTTTGGACTAAATAAATTTGATTGATTGAGATAAAAATTATTCTTATTCATTATAAATTACAGCACTAGGTATAGTAAATAGTTTTCAATCAAGTAACTTATATTCAGATTTATTACAGTAATTGTTTTTCTTTCCGGTAAGAAGTTGGCAGAGCTGTTTGTTGGCATTTCAGATGTTCTCCGTCGGGAGGTTTCTTATTATCGATTGTATTCACTTAATATTCAAGATGGTTTTGTATTACCAGTATGTAGATTTATCTATTATTAAACTTCACGAGGGAAATCTACTTAGTTTACGCAGCCCCTGCGTGACGGACTTTTAATTAATTTTTATTCTCTCTTTTTTAAAGATGAGTCGCTATTGTAGTGGCAAATAGTTAATGAAATAAACTTTAATGAGGCATAGGTTCTGGATTAGAACAACCTAAACCTTCATAGCCAACTGGGGTTACCCGTCACAGCTTGGCCGAATTAATACTTTTTCTTACGAAAATATGATAGCGGTCTTGTTGTTCTATCATTTCCAAGGAAATAATAGTTTGCGAGTAGAAATTAAAATAGTTATTTAGTTAGAAGAGGAAGCTGAGTGAGAATCATGTCAAAGGCGACTGTAGCTAGAGTGCGCTAGTTGTTTTACAAGCTGGCTAGAAACTGTGAGGCTGAGAGAAGGGCAAAGCTGTTCCCTGTGAAAATTACTATTCCTCCGGGGGGAAACCCTGATTAAACTCGCGCTGCTACGGCTAACTTCATTCCAAATGGGATTTCAAAAGTTTACACTCTTCGACAGCGGAGGCACCAATTCCTTGTCTTTAGACGCTAAGTGAGGCAGATTGCTGTTATTCAGTTATCAAGCTCAGGGCTACATCTTCCGTCCTCTTGCCTCGTTTTCAATGCATATAACTAGAAAATTTACATCCTTCCAGTGGAATATAAGGGATATTCGATAGCCAGGGCCGATTAGCAAATGCATAAATTTGTCAGCTAATTCAGTATGGGTTTCAAAAATTTGCCTAGTTTTTAAGTGGGACATTGCGTAATCCACAACAGGATAGAAACGGATGAAATTAGCCTTCAGGCCACAACCCCTCCTAACCTTAACTTATCCTCTCCTAACTTCGAGGCCTATGATGAAGAGTCTTACTACACCAGCTAACGCTCAGAATTTCAGATATACACCTCATTTAGATGAGACAATTATTGTCAATTTGAGCGAAGGGGATAACAAGCCATTTCTTTAAAATTGTTGATACTTTCACTTCGAGAGTGTAACAACGACCACCACAAAGATTAAAGATAAAAAAAAATAAAAAAATCTGTGTGATGGATGAACCTGTTGACCTTTTAGAAGATTCCCCGTAAGGGAAATTAGCGATAGTACTCATGACGGAGGTTTCTTCAAATGTCCATCGATCCTACCCACGTGATGACGAAAATGAAATCCGTTCAAATATAGTAGATATGTATTTGCATGTTAATCCTCTAGCGATCGAAAATTTGTATTAATCGTTGCCAAACTATTTATAATCGTTTTATGTAAAAAGAAAGATCAAGTTCGTTAATGGCTCAAATTTGACCCGTAGGAGGGGGGTTTAGGGGGCACGAATTTCAAAAATTCTTAATATCTGCGTCATTATGCGTCCGATCGAAAAATTGTATAGATGCAATCTTATTGTAAATGTGATATTCTATAAATTTTAATATGTACATAAAATTAATATTGATTGATATTTGAAATTTTATCTGTGCTTCGTTTCCGATGCATGAATGGATGTCCTTTCCTAATTGTGGCTGTGTATTTTCCAGTAAAAAATTAATAAATCGGTGATATTTGCTATGGCACATTTATAACATTGCATTGAAGTTTAAAAAAAAAATCAGCCATGGGAATGATAATAACTCATTCATCTTAGTCGTCAACGTTCTAAGAATATTTTTCAGCCTAGACTTGGATTAATCCATCATAGCTGAGAGGCCTGATTGCAGAATGCAAATATCTATCTTGATCGCATATTGATGAGGACAATTGATTTTTGATTTTAATTTTAACTTTCAGAATCTGTTTTCGGATACTACAGCTGCATCATCAGTCAAACGTTGACCAGCTCACTCAGCGATTTCCCACCGCCTGTCGTCTTGGTTATCATAATTCAGAGGTAATATGCAATAATTGTCAACCTCCACTGTCCAGTAATGGCTGTCAAATAATCGGGATACTAGAAGAGAAGAAGTAGTTCTTGCTTGTTTGAGGCACGGCCATTCACGGATAACACACGGACTAGGACTGAACCATTATTTATACTCTGCAATACACAACTAACTATCAAACACTTACTTACAGACTGCAGACTAATAACTGACAAGAACTTACCCACCAACTTATCTGAACTACTACACGACGACATCCCATACATTACAAAAGTCATGAAACACCTTAAAGATACACACATTTACAACCAGATGTAACTTTAAATAATCAAACACTGTACTGCAATAATATCCACTGGAGAAAAAATAAATAACCGTATTTTTACCTACCTCTGTTGATTTTGTAACCTTTTCTATTAGTTTTTATAAGGTGGCTTTACCTTTACTATTTTAGTATTAGAGAAAATTAGAAGTATTTTAGTATTAGTATTAGTATTTTAGAAAATGTGTTGCTTAAATTGCGACACACCTAAATAAATAAATAAAAATTGGCTAATTAAAAAAAACAATCTAAATAAGAGATATATTAAAATTTGCTATTGCATTGTCTCCTAGGAACACTGCTTAAGAGAATAGAGAAAGGTCTTCAGAGATACAGTTCTTTGAAGAGAAGGCCGCCCTGTCGTTTATGCGGCAAAGGAGTTGCTCTTTTTAGCGAGTCCTTAAAAGCAATCTCACTCTCATCTCATAAAAAAGGAGGGGATTTAAGTGTTAAGCGGTTATCAGCAATCAAATTGGGCGCATTCATGAAGAACCCACAGTCAGCCACGAAATTGGATATATTTGAATTTATGTAATATTTGTTATCTGTTATTTATATGTGTGTATATTCAAATATTTCATTTTAATTGGGTTTTCCTAAAAAGAGTTTCACTTTTTCATGTTAGAATTAAAATATTTACTGGTTGAATACCGCTTGTCGCTATTCACTGTTCATTCTTGAGTACGTTACATTAGTCATACTATTTGTTTTGTTATCAGAAAATGAGTGATAGTTTATTAATTTGGGATTTACCCAGAACTGAAGAAGAAGCTGTTTATTTCCTTCAAGCAAAATGGTCGTTGCCCGTTACAAAACAATGTCTGAATGGACATTAAATGCGGTTATATTTGACGGAAGTATAGCATTTTGGCAGCGTAATATTAGGCAATACCGTAAAAAAAACTAAGGCTTCGTGGGGTTACTTGCTTCGTTCGTAGCCGACTTACTTTTGTTACAGAAGTAGATTTTATGTATTGTTGGGGAAATGAATTAAATTCTTTAAAATGGTGTGAAGGACTGTTCATGTGGCAGACGAAGACCGGCGACAATCGCTTTATGCAGCTACTCTGCGACATCGCCCAGTAGCTAACTCTAATTTCTAATTTCATTTTAGCAGATTTACGTTAAAGGAAATCAGCTATTGAGGTCGTACTCAAGTCGTGATTTTCAAAAATTCACTTCAAATTTCCATCGATCCCGCCCAAGAGATGGCGAAAATGAGACCCGTTCAAAATAATTTATATATATATATTTATATATATATATATATATATATATATATATATATATATATATATATATATATATATATATATATATATATGACTCTTAACGCTCTAGCGGTCGCAATTTTTGCTATTTTTGTTTGATCGATACCAAACTCGATATTTAAGATTTTATGTAAAAATAAAGATCTAGTTCGTTAACTGCTGAAATCGGGATAACTCCATTACTATAAGTCGGATCGAAAAATTGTACAGAACAAATCATATTGCAAATTAAATGTACTATAATTATTGTTACATTTATTCTCTCTCTTGGATATTAAGTGAGATATTTGCATTTTTTAGTTTTCAACCTTTAGAAAACCCCCATTTCTACTCATGTTATATAAACAATACTCTATTATATAATAAACCACATTATTCCAAGCTTAAATACCAGATATTGTATTCATGAGTCCTTTATTGAAAGAGATACATTCAAATATGTCCATGACTCATTATTAATTAGAATACTAGATATAGTAAATAGTTCTCAATAACATTAATTGTTTTTCTTTCCGGTGTGAGGCTGGCAGACCTGTTTGTTTTTACATTTCAGACTCTTCCCATCGGCAGGTTATTGAAACTGGTTATTCCCTTAATATTCACGTTGGTGTTGTGTTACCAGTATGTTCATTTATCTATTACTAAACTTCACGAGGGGAATCTGCTTAGTTTACGCAGCCCCTGCGTGACGGACTTTTTAATCATTCATTTTGTAGTTCAAATGAATTGTAAAAGAGTTCTTTTAAATAATAAAGGGATTTTTATTTAAATTCTGATTTAATAATCGTCCATCAATGGGTGGCCTCCAGAAAACCGATAAGAACTACAAATTTTTGACCAATAAGCTTCCGAAACCAGTGTATCATTTTTATCAAAACTAATCATACCTACCTATGAATCTATGTACGTATCCTAACTATCGAATGTACTATCATCATTGATGAAACAGATAGCAATCGATTTTCGTCCAGAGCAATGATAATAAAAAAAATTTCTCAGAATAAACTACCTTATATTGTAGATAACGTTCTTAAATAATATCCTTAATTATAGATATCTGCCTAGCGAACGTTTAAGCTTCGGATCCAAACGAACTTGTTAGCTTTGTATTTAAACAATTCGTTCAAATAAAATGACAATAAACAAGAAACACACAAAATAAAAAACAACACTGGCTCTCGGAGACGAAATTGGTTTCCTTAAAAAATAAATTTGCATTTGTATTAGAGTAGTGGAAGTCTATTTATCGCTTTACAAATAGAGTGTTTGCACTCGGTAAGACTGAATGGAATTGTAGGTTCAATTGAATCAAGTGAAAAGGAGAACTTAATTGAAAAAGAAGAATATAATTACAGTTATTTTTAGAAAGTGAGAGAGGACATTTCTATAGAATGAATTCCCTTTTATACTTTTATGGGAGCTCTTCTTTATTGTTACTTCCTTTATTTCGCCTAATTTATTAACCATTTGCAATAATTGCGGTTACGTTAATTAACTTCTAATTTCGTTTTATTTTAATTTATTAAAGTGCGTCCTCACTTAGCGTAAAAGATTATAGGACTTTTTATGCTTCAGTAAAAAACTTTAATAAGATAATAAAACAAACGTGGCAAACAGAAATTGTTTAATTTTGTGTTTACGTCCTTCACTAAAAGACAGTGAGCAATATAATTTCACAAAGTTATGATAGCCATATACTAAATATACAATAACAAAAAGTATTCACACTTTTCATAAAGAACAAAATTTTTGAATATTGTGCAATATAATCTATGCAGTTTTTGTCATTGATGTTGTGTCTCACCTGAAAAATGCATATAGCGTAACATATACTCTTCGACAATACATCACACAGAGTAAAATTCCTTGACAAATACATAGTGCCTCAAAGAGAATAGCTATCATTGGTAAACATTCTGGATTACAACAATGAAAGTAAAGTTAATGATATTTTTTGTATCTTATCAAAAGTTTGTGAAAGGTAACAATATAAAAGAAAGAATTGTATTATTTTTTATGGGGGTGCTTATTCAATAATAATCGGCACATTATTTATTATATGCAGTTATACTTATTATTAGAAAAGTTATATTTATCTTAGATAATAGTCATGCTAATCTGATATGTTAGAAAACTGATCTTTATTTAGACATTAAAAAAGAATGAATTAATCTACATTTACATTAAATTATAACCTATTGAATTCAGTATTATAATTATTTAGATTAATATTAATATTGTATTACGTGGCAATGCATATGGTGTTCAGTTGTAATTCTAGGAATTATTATTATTTTATTTACACATACTTTAAGAATTATAATTGGCCAGACTCTTGGCAACATGTTGTAAACAGAAACCAATAAAAATATCTATCTACTTCATTACTCTTCGACAATAAATAAACGATAATATATACGAGCTAAAGCATATGTGGGCACCCCCGGCCCGTGGTGAGGTTGATCCAGCCCGCAAGACATTTTGATAAACCCAATTAAAAAAAAATATTATACTACTTACTCCAAATGAGGAAGATGAGGAGAGATTTGTGCGTTTGGCGTTTGGCAGTACTTATAAATGCGAAAAGTTCTTTTCATTGATGAAAGTCAATAAATCAAAACATCCTACAAGGCTGACTGACGATAATTTGTAAAATTCTTTTTGTCTTTGTATCAGTGGAATTAATCCATTGATGTATTAGTTTCCAAATTCATGTTCATTGATTACAGCATTTTTTACCTATTTTTTTTTTCCATTTCATTTTGTTATTTTAATAAATTGTATTATAATTACGTTGTAGTTATAATTTCATGTCTGATATCTATTGTTAAGAATACTGAACACTACTTTAAATTACTCTACTTTTAAAAGTGTCCCTCAAATGTATTTGCACACTAAAGTTTGGCCCGCAACATGTCAAAGGTTGCCTACATCTGAGTTATAGCGTTGGTCTTAATCTCACATGGTAAACCTAGAGTAGTTAGTTCCATTCGTACCTGGGCAATAGGAATTTATTTAGTGAGGAATTCATTAAATAAATATCTCTGAAATATGCTGGATGGCAGAGGAACAAATTGATGAGGATCAATAAGAAGGCCAAGTCCTCTACTGGTTTTTAATATTATGCAGAGTGCACTTTCATTAAATAAAATCCTTAGCCCACCCTGACTAGAAAAGGGAGGAAATCTTTAGATAACCCGTCCCTATCAACCATATTTGCAAAAATTGGACGTCAATAAATAATAATAATAATAACTAACGAAGTGCATTATGTCTAATAAGTAAGGGTGTATTTGGTAGGTGAATATGTAACAGTATAAAGAGAAATGTATCGGGGCAACAGTCTTAGCTCTTTCTGGTTTAGACTTATATAAGTCATTTAATTCTAAAAAGATTATTTTATTTTTCATTAACAAATATTTCTCCATAATGCTGGAACTAAATATGGCACATAAATCTCACTTCCCTATGATCAATTGTAGAAATGTTCAGTAATAGTGCTGGCAAAATGGCGAGTGTTTCATATTTCAAGAGGGAGGGGAGGGGGAGAGGGGGAGAGAGAGAGAGAGAGAGAGAGAGAGAGAGAGAGAGAGAGAGAGAGAGAGAGAGAGAGAGAGAGAGAGAGAGAGAGAGGGAGAGAGAGAGAGAGAGAGAGAGAGAGAGAGAGAGAGGGAGAGAGGGAGAGGGAGAGAGAGAGGGGGGCGAGGGAGAGGGAGAGGGAGAGGGAGAGGGAGAGGGAGAGGGAGAGGGAGAGGGAGAGGGAGAGGGAGAGAGGGAGAGAGGGAGAGGGAGAGAGGGAGAGGGAGAGGGAGAGGGAGAGGGGGAGGGAGAAGGAGAGGGAGAGAGGGAGAGGGAGAGGGAGAGAGGGAGAGGGAGAGAGGGAGAGAGTGAGAGTGAGAGAGGAGAGAGGAGAGGGAGTGGGAGAGGGAGAGGTAGATGGAGAGAGGGAGAGGTAGAGGGAGAGAGGGAGAGGGAGAGGGGGAGAGGGAGAGGGAGAGGGAGAGGGAGAGAGGGAGAGGGAGAGAGGGAGAGGAAGAGGGAGAGGAGGAGAGGGAGAGAGGGAGAGGCGGAGAGAGGGAGAGATGGAGAGGGGCACGAGAGAGAGAGAGAGGAGAGAGAGAGAGAGAGGGAGAGAGAGAGTGAGAGAGAGAGAGAGAAAGGAGGAGGAGGAGTGAGAGAGAGAGAGAGAAAGGAGGAGGAGTGAGAGAGAGAGAGAGAGAGAGAGAGAGAGAGAGAGAGAGAGAGAGAGAGAGAGAGAGAGAGAGAGAGAGAGAGAGACGTGTTTAAATTTGAATAATGCCAGTTTTTATGAATAGTTTTTGTTTCAAAGTTACTAAATTTTCTTTTCACTTATTTATTTACCCTTTTTTTTTAGTTGTATGTTGTGTTCGTGTTTCTTGTTTCTTTTAGTGTTTAGTGACCCGTTCCCTTAGTTTTGGTATTTATATTTCTTCTTATTTTGTTTGCTTTTTTTGTTCTTGTTTTGTTTCTCCCCATGTTTAAGAAAAGCCAAGTCGCTATAGTTGCGGAGCTTTACATAATGAATAAATAAATATTTGGAACAATGTTCAAGAAGAAACATGTATTTGTTTCTTAGCCACTTGCGCCTCATATTTAACAGCTGTTTAAAAGTAGGTTATAAAGTAAAAGTAATAAATACCCGGGGTAACCCTTCATTACTTAATAGTCTCGGATTAATTGAGTAGTCAGATAATTCATTAGACGAATTGGATCGATTCGACAGGACTGGAATGACTAAAGTGCTCGTGCATCAAGCAATTTCTTTAATGACTGGTTGTGTAGAAATCGATGAAGTAGGGTTCACATTAATATATAGATTTGTGCCCAACCATTTGATTCGAAACAACATTAGAATTAGTCTGATGTGAAGCATTAAAGAAATTACTAGACGTCGGATATAAAGAGGGATTCGAACGGGCAGAAAAACTGGATAAAAACACATTTGAAGGAAAGAAAAATATTATAAAATTGTCTTACCTCTGTAGCAATAAAAAATGTCCGTCACGCACAAAACCAAGCACATTTTCCACGTTCTGGTATAAACACACTTGTGATCTCAACTCACCACATATGCTCTATTTATATGTTAAAACTGATGAGGAGAAGAGGACAAGTTAGAAAACCAGAAAGTATGAATAAATAGCTAGCTACAACATCAATAGTAAATGTCCGTCACGCAGCGGCTGCGTAAAATAAGCAGATTTCCCACGTGAAGTTTTACAATAAAGAAATTTCACGAGAGTCGAGCAGCTAACGGCCAAACTAGCTTTTGGCGGGAAAGTCACCCGTCCGTTATCCGCCCAGATTTAATAAAAATGCAAATAACTCGGTCAATATTCATGATAGAGAATAAATGTATATAACAATATTTATAGCAAATTCAATTTGCAATAAGATTGATTCTGTACAATTTTTCGATACGAAGTATAGTAACAGAGATATTTTGATTTTCGAAAATCCTCCCCTCTAAACCCCCCTCCCACTGGCCGTTCAACGACGTGGTCTTTCTTTTTACATAAAACGACTAAATATCGAGTTTGGTAACAATCAAACAAAAATTGCGACCGCTAGAGCGGTAACAGACATATATATATATATATATATATGTGTGTGTGTGTGTGTGTGTGTGTGTGTGTGTGTGTGCGTGTGTGTGTGTGTGTGTGTGTGTGTGTGTGTGTAGTGTGTGTCTGTGTGTGTGTCTATTACCGCTCTAGTGGTCGTAATTTTTGTTTGATCGTTACCAAACTTGGTTTTAACTTTTTATAAAAAAATAATGAGCAAGTTCGATAACGGCTGACATCGGACAGGTGAGGAGGGATTTAGAAAATTATTAATATATCCGTCAGATTGAGAAAGTGTGTATAACAAACCTTATTGTTCTGTAAAAGTTGTATAACATTTTTAACATAGTCTATTAACCATATTTTCATTTTTTAGTTTTCTGTCCTCTTTAAACCGCACTCCTACTCACGTCATTCTAACAATACGCTGATTTATCATGAAGCACTTTATTTGAACTTTAAATATCAAATATTGTTCTCATTGAACTTTTTCGTTTTGAGGCAAATACAAATATCGCCTAGGTAGGATCGATTGATATTTGAGGTTATTTTTCGAAAATCGCGACAAGAGTACAACCACAATAGCCGATTTCTTAAGGAAAATCTGCTAAACGTCAGTGTGAAGTGGCCGAGGTTCAGTGGCGGCTGGTGTACCTTAGGGAAGATTAATGTTGCTTGGGTTTCCTGAATCGAAGGATCCTTCTTGACAACCTGTAATGAATGAGCTATGATGTTTGCGTAGGCCTAATACGAACAAGCACAGGGCACAACAACTAGTGATTAAGTACGCCAATCAACATCACAGACTTTCATTGAACAACCAAGTACTAGAGCTCCCTACAAAAGTTTTAGGACTCAGGCTACTTCCAACGTAGCCCTACTCAATATGGAACAAAGGGTATTTTGCCTTTTAAACACCAATGATGCCCCTTAATTGTCTACCGACTTTTCTAGGTGGAGCGAAGATTGGAAATGGCACAGTAGCCGAATTTAGATATTTTTCCATGCATCGAATTTCCTTGAAGTGATTTTTCTCCTCCTATCATTGCATTTTCAACCAGAGCTTCATTGAAGCCGACACGTAGTTATGAGCTTGATGTATTTACGTATTTATTTTCTTGAGCCATGTTTAAAGTAACGTTTGTCAATAATCATCCTTTCCCGGAATCGCCAGATTTACATGGAATATTGAGAAGGACTTATCCAGTTTTTAATGACCTCCCGAGAAAGGAAGTGGTTGCCTTAACGTATGTAAGGGGGAATGAGAACTTCAGAACTGAATAGCCGCTGAAGAGGAATATGTAAGCCTCGAAACATGTAAGGCAATAAAGTTTGCGGGGAAAGAAAGGTGTTTTGAATCGTGAACCTTGCCTTTAAACTATGATGAACATTTAAGAATATTAGGTACAAAAGGAGAAGAAAAAGTCTTATTTGGTTTCCATAAATGAGGTTGCAAGAGACAATTGATTTATTTATTGGCAGATTTCCCTTAAAGAAAATCAGCTATTGAAGTCTTACACATCTCGCAATTTTTGAAAATTTTCTTCAAATGTTCATCGATCCTAACTATAGTAGTAGAGGACGAAAATGAGGTACGTTCAAAATTATATATATATATATATATATATATATATATATATATATATATATAAAATTGTAACCTCTCTCTGTACATTGATTTTTTTCGCGAAATTTCACGATAACTTTTCGTTTCACATGTCATAGACACCATAACAGCATTTTGTTTCTTTCGTGTCTGTTTGTTTGTTTGTTACCTTTTCACGCATAAACGGCTGAACCGAATTTTATGAAACTTGGTATGTATATTACTACTAGCCCAACTTAGACTTTAAGCTATATTAATATTCTCTAAGACGAACAGGAGTGGGGGTTATAGGGGAGGCCTAAAATTAAAAATAGCGATATTTCGTTTCCTATTGCTTTTTCAGCAAATATGCACATAACAAAAGTTGTTTATTTTGTAATTTAGAGTAACTTTTGTTAAATGCACTTTTGCCGTATACGGAAGTATAAATGAGTTATACGCTAAAAACTATAGCGGGAGTCCACAATTTTATTTGGCACAAAAGACAACCGAACTAAACCAAACTCGCTATGTGAATTAGTACTAACGATTTCCTTATAATAAGCCATACTAACATTTCTAGGGACGGGCAGGAGTGAGGGTTATAAGGAGGCCTGAAATTAAATATAGCGATATTTCGTTTCCTATTGCTTTTTCAGCAAATATGCAAATAACAAAAGTTGTTTATTTTGTTATTTAGAGTAACTATTGTTATGTGCTCTTTTACCGTATACGGAAGTATAAATGAGTTATAAGCTAAAAACTATAGCGGGAGTCCACAATTTTATTTGGCACAAAAGACAACCGAACTAAACCAAACTCGCTATGTGAATTAGTACTAACGATTTCCTTATAATAAGCCATACTAACATTTCTAGGGACGGGCAGGAGTGAGGGTTATAAGGAGGCCTGAAATTAAATATAGCGATATTTCGTTTCCTATTGCTTTTTCAGCAAATATGCACATAACAAAAGTTGTTTATTTTGTTATTTAGAGTAACTATTGTTATGTGCTCTTTTACCGTATACGGAAGTATAAATGAGTTATAAGCTAAAAACTATAGCGGGAGTCCACAATTTTATTTGGCACAAAAGACTCAACCGAACTAAATGAAACACTCAGTATGTCTATTAGCACTAACGCCTTCCTTATAATAAGCCATACTAACATTTCTAGGGACGGGCAGGAGTGGGGGTTATAATTGGAGGCCTGAAATTAATAATAATGATTTCCTATTGGGGTTTTGGCAAATATGCAAGTAAAAAAGTTGTTTATTTTGTTATTTAGAGAAATTTGCTCAACACTTCTTTTCAATATGAACTACCAGGTACCTCACCTGGAAAAATTAATTCAAATGTATGTCAATATTTTCTCCTTAATAATTTAAATCTATGCATAATGCACAGGAGACGGGAAATATGACAATATGGAGGACAGTGAAGTCTTACATAATAAAGTAATTTTATTATTAACAAATGCCAACGACGGGTATTAGCCCTAAACACTGGGACGAGTAAATGTCAAAATATTGTGCAAAGTAAAGCCTTGCCATAAATATACCATCACCATCCAGCCTCAAATAAATTCCCGAGCGAAGCCGGGTATCTGACCTAGTATATATATATATATATATATATATATATATAAATTTACACGTGTCTGTTACCGCTCTAGCGGTTGCAATTCTTATTTTCTTGTAACCAAACTCGGTATATAGACGTTTCATGTAAAACAAAAGATTCAGTCCGTTTATGGCTGAAATCGAACAATTGGGAGGGGGGTTTAGAGGGGGCGGATATCAAAAATTCGAAATATCTCCGTTATTATGCGTCGGATCGAAAAAATTATATAGAACCAACCTTATTACAGATCTAAAGTTATATAAATATTGTTATATATGTTTTTTATATATATATTCACTATCTTGAATATTTACCGATATATTTGGATTAATTAGTTTTTGGCCCTAATTAAACCATCACTCTGACTCATATCATTTTAACAATATGCTGTTATATTATAAACCACTTTATTTGAACCCTAAATACAAAATATTGATCTCATTAAACCTTTATGTATTGAGATAAATGCAAATACGTAACGCACGTGGGAAATCTGATTAGTTAACGCAGCCCCTGCGTGACGGACTTTCTCGCATGAATAATTACTCATGAAAAATTCAAGTAAAATGTTATCTGTTAACGTTAATTGTGAGTGGCTGGGATTGGTTTTCTTCAGGTTGCTACCCTCTTGGGTGTGACCAAGGTAGTGTAAGATAAGGTAGGGCCATTTGACGAATAGCCAATCAGAATGAAACAAGGATTACGTCACTTGGAAGACAGAAGTCAAATCGGAGAAGATTAAAACCCATCCATATAAGCCTTTTTCTAATTAATTCTTTGAAAACTATTTTATTAAAATGATATACGTGTGATGAAAAATTACTTTTAATTAAATGATCTAAAATTACTTTATTTGGAATATTTTACTTGAGATAAACAACGTACAAATTCGATTTCATTAAAGATAAATACATAAAGGTTCTTTAAAATTGTGATATGTTCGTTTACACTTAAAAATCTTTATCTTTTCTACTTAATTAAAACAATAAAATAGTTATAAAAACTTAACAATAATAAGATGAAATGTTCCTGACATGGCAATAGTAATGACTAGCATTATCAAACAAAATAAAGTTAATAACATTCAATCTAATCGATCAATAAACTAAGGATCAGGCGTGACTAAGGATTTTATTTAATGAGTTCCTCAATAAATAAATTCATATTATCCAGGCGGGAATCAAATTCCTCACTCTAGGTTTACCATGTGAGATTAAGACCAACATCTTAACTAACACGACTGAGCACAAACACATTAAAAAAATAAAACATAAAAAATACTGGAATAAATTAACTTACATTTTACTCCCCCATTCAGTAAGTAAATTTGAAGTACTCTAATTTTTCAAATTTGTATGGCAATATTTCCGAATAAGAAAAACATCCTACGCAGGCTGCCCTACAAGTTTCGTGGCATATATGCCACCTGTTCAGTCGCCATACTTTTTCACAATTAGAACTTTAATATCAAATTCGTCGTCCCGTGGTCACTGTTTTCTTACAACATTTATGGGCCCAATATAAAAATATTTTTTATTTGTAAATGGATCCCGAATAAAATACCCTTCTTCTACGCAGACTTTGTTCTATAATGCTCCAGATTTTTTTGGGTTATATGCCACCCCTATAGTAGACATTCTTAGGAGCTCTCTGGGAGACATCTTGTTAACGAACAAAGATTAAGTAAATAAAATTTATGGAAGTACCCCCAAAATCACCAATACCATTATTCCTATTGTGAATATTGACATCCGGTAATCTAAAATAAGTGCAAAAGCCCAAGTGACGAAAATACCTGTATCCATAATAAATTATTAGCATTCTACTATTTCTTGTATTAATTCGCAATTTACGTGCAAATGTACACGGCCATACATTATTAAACTTCAGGAAACATTAAACTTCTCTACTATAACAAAGGTATATAAATAACCGTAGTAATTGTAAAACGGAAATGGAGAAACTAATGGGTTATTTTTAACAAAAATATCCACAGACCCTTATTAGAACGTAGTATTTAATGATAAATATAATTTGTTTGTTGTACGTATCGCTAATAAACGTTAACCTATTTGGAGATTTCCCTAAAAGGGAAATCAGCAATTGAGGTCATACTCATGAGACGATTTTCGAAAACGTTCCTCAAATGTACATCGATCCTACCAAGGAGATGACGAAAATGAGGTCCGTTCAGAATTTTATATATATTTATACACTAGACTGTTTACGCATTAGCGGTTGTAATTTTTGTTTGGTCCAAACTTGAAATTAAAACGGTTTATGCAAAAATAAAGATCTAATTCGTTAATGACTGAAATCGGACTTGGGGGAGGAGAGGTTTAGAGGTGGGGGAATTTTGAAAATTCTTAATATCTCCGTTATTATGCATCTAAAGGAAAAATTGTGTAGAACCAACCTTATTGCAAATGCGGGGTGTGGCTATTAAATAACGAGACTGACGCTGTAAAACATTTTATTTTTATTTCATACATTTTTACTTATTATCACCTTCAATATACACCCCTCCTTTATCCCTACAACGCTCCATGCGAACCTCAAAACAATCAACTTTGCTTTGAATTTTGATTTGCTCATTCGAGCTTTTTTGGCTCTCGGTGAAGATGGGCTCTTCCAGTGCATGGATTGGCGCCTTGTTTCAGGATCATACATAAAAAACCATGATTCGTCACGTGTTATTATCCTTTCCAGTAAGTTTGGGCCATTTTCAATGGCATTCAAAGTGTCAGTATAATCATTTTTGCGAGCTTCCAGTTGTTCAAATGTGAGAATTTTAGGCACCATTTTGGCACACACTTTTTGCATGTTAAAATTGTTATGTAATATTTGCCGTACGGATTCTTTATCAATTCGTACAGTTTCAGGAATCGCACGAATACTTAACCGACGGTCAGATCGAATCAGATTACCGATTTTTTCGATATTGTCATCCGTTTTCGACGTGGAAAGGCGACCCGGGCGTGAATCATCTTGAACGTCTTCTCGGCCATCTTGAAAACGCTTAAACCACTCAAAAACACGTGCACGCGATTAACATTCATTGCCATAAACTTCTTTTAATAAATTATAAGTTTCAGTAGCAGTTTTTCCAAGTTTCACATGAAATTTCACAACAATTCGTTGCTCTACTGTTTCACCTAACATTTTTCCGGCGAAACAAAAAAACAACTCTAATGCGAACGAAGGCTGTACTGATTTGTTTACAGAAGCGAGAGGCACTATATTCGAAAGAGGAAGCTTCACGATAACAGCTGTTAGTTGCTGGCGTTTGACGCACGCGCAATTCTTCTGTAGCAGCGTCAGTCTCGTTATTTAATAGCCACACCCCGTATAAGTGTTCATATAATGCTTTTATGTACGTTTTTTCACTATCTTTAATATTAACAAAACTATTTGTATTTTTTAGTTTTCGGCGTTCAGTAAACCCTCACTCCAATTCATGCCATATTAACAATACGCTATTATATTATTAAGCACATTATTTGAATCCTAAATACCAAATATTGTTCTTATTGAACTTTTACATTTTGTGGTAAATGCAAATACGTGACGCACGCGGGAAATCTGCTTAGTTATTAACCCTAGAATGGTAGTGTACGTAAAAATTACGTATGATCTGGTTTGAACTGTTATCAAAGGGCCGTTAACGACCCCACCACCCCCACCCCTCAACTATGAGCCCTCCAGACAGTTCGGACTTGACCTCCGCCAAGTGCAGCTAAGTGAACCTTACTACTCATCCAATACTATTTTTTGAAATAAAAACGACTCGTAATATTTACGTATCAATGCCATCAACCGCAACTTTTTGGCACGTAAAATATACGTATCACTACTAATAACCGGTTTTTATGCCATAACTTAGTTAATGTTATTCTCAATTTGTTTTCTTCCAATTTATTTTTTATATTACAATTTATTTTCTCTTAATGTTTTTAACTTTTTGAATATAAAAAAGTCAAAGATGTATAAAAAGAATATAAATAATCTGTTTATAGTTTCGGAAAAATGGAGAAAAAATATTCATTGCATGAATAAATCAGAAATTTGTTGAAAGAATTCTCCGATGACTCAGATGGGGAAAATGACAATTATGAAATAGATGGTTATGGATAGGAGAGCGATGATGATCCGGAGTATTCTCCAAGTGATGAGGAGGTTGAGCCTCCGGAAATAATTGCAACACAGAGTGGGCTAGATAGCGATGAGAGTGAGATAATTTTAGAAGACATCAAGGCAATCGAAGAAAGAGAACAAACACAGAGGAAAAAAAACCTTAAACCTCTCAACCACACAATATTGACAGATCAGTCACAATAAATGTAGAAGGTGGGGTTGTGCTTGGTAAGAATGGAGCACACAACCTCCGGAACGTGTTTCGAACAAAGCGCCTGAAAGGAATGTTGTGCACATTATTAGATATTAACGTTGATATAAGTTAAAGACAAATATATGTTTTAATAAAATAAAAAAATAGTCACAAACATTAACAAATTTTGAATAATTTCACCAATTACCAGTTGCACATGTAAAATTTACGTATCAATACCATTAAGCGGGAAATAATATCACTACCATTCTAGGTTTAAAAGTATTAGTTCTATGAATACATCAAGTCAAAATCAGTAACGATGGAATAGTATTTATGAATTTATAATGTCTGTAATATTCGGGAATTAAGTCCATTTTAAAGAAATATACGTTTCTTTTCAATCGCAAGTACTGGTATTGAAAATGTTTTGGCAAGTAAAAAGATTCGTTGAAACCTCTCAAGAATTAAGGGCCAAAGCTTTAAAATCTCGCGACATCTTTAAACGTCCTTCTCAAGCAAAAATCCTTTCATCTTTTCAACCGTTCGTTGCTCTTCAGAAAAGACAACTTGTTTGAAGCAGCCTCTTATTTTTATTTTATTTTTTATTTTTTCATGAGCTGAACGAGTTTTGCGATAATAAAGACATTTGACTTTCGAGTAGTCCAATTCTAAGAATGGTGAAATTATTGAAAACGCTTAGAAATGAGTCAGTTATGCCAGTTTCAGTAAAATCGAGGAGGTCATATCTAAAACACCAACCGCCACTGGGCCAGAATGAATTTGGTAACATATTATTAAATTATGAATGACTTAATAATACTGTAATTTCTTGTAATTTGTTATTAGCATATTTCCCCTAAGGGAAATCAGCTATTGAGGTCGTACTCATGACGCGATTTTCGAAAAATTTCTTCAAATGTATATCGATCCTACCCAGGAGATGACGAAAATGAGGTCCTTTCAAAATTATATATATATATATATATATATATATATATATATATATATATATATATATATATATATATATATTTGTCTGTTAACGCTCTAGCGGTCGCAATTTTTGTTTCATCGTTACTAAACTCGATATTTAACCGTTTTATGAAAAAAGACAGATCAAGTACGTTAATGGCTGAAATCAAACCAGAGGGAGGGGGGGGGGGGTTCGAGGGGGGATTTTCGAATATTCGAAATATCTCTGTTATTATGCATCGGATCGAAAAATTGTATAGAACCAATCTTATTGCAAATAAAATTTACTATAAATATTGTTATATACACTTATTCTCTATTTGGAATATATTGAATATTATTCTCTATCTTGAATATTTATTCTCTATCGGGACGAGTTATCTACAGGTTACCACCCTTTTCTAGCCAGGGTGGGATTTTAGGACGTTATTTAATGAATTTCGTCACTAAATAATTTCCTTTGCCCAGGCAAGAATCGAACTCGCCACTCTAGGTTTACCATGTGAGATAGAGGTTAACGCTTTAACTCGCATGGTCACCGGAAATAAAAACAATTACTGAAATATATCAGTATAAAACATTTTAATTTTATGTTCACGTAGGCTTCCACGGTCGTCAAATGTATGTACACAAACTTCTTCCGGGTTGGACCGTGTCTTAATTTTCATCGTTGCCGAGCTTTCGCACATCGTGTGATGGCTTCTTCAGGGATGAGTAGAGAATGAGAGCATCTCGTAATCCAGTTGATTTTATACCTGCCGTGGTCCGGGTCTCGGTCGGAGCCTGCCTTCCCATTGATTGATTCTGTCTCCCGGCGCTGGGTCTCCGGTGGTGCTTGGGCTGTGGTTGCTCACTGTTGGTGGGTGTCGGGATCCTCTTGTCGTGCAATGTTTTTACTTAGTCGGTATCCGTCTTCTCTGTTGACGTTGTTGGGATTTTTGTCAATTTCCATGGCTTCTCTTATCGTGCGTTTGTGGCAATTTCCATGGCTTCTCTTATCATGCGTTTGTCGCAATTTCCATGGCTTCTCTTTTCGTGCGTTTGTACTTCAAGACCCGACGAAGACCATCAACCAACAGATCGCATCCATTTTGAAGGCAAGCAATGATCAGCAGTTAAAGAAAAAACGACTAAAGATGTCAGACCCAGTACCACCTAGATTCTACGGACAACCGAAAATACATTAGGAAGACATACCTATGAGGCCCATCGTGTCGGCCATTGGCTATCCTACTTACAATATTGCGAAGTACGTCGCAGAGAAGCTGAAGCCTCACGTCGGGAACACAGAGCACCACATCACAAACTCCAAACAATTTGTCAACATTAGTCAGGACATAAAAATTGAAGCTGAAGACATCCTCGTAAGCTTCGATGTCAAGTCCCTTTTTACCAAGGTACCTGTGGACGAAACACTGAATCTAATGAAGAACCTCCTCACAGAAGAAGAATTCAGCCTTGCAAAGTTATGTCTGCAGTCCACCTACTTCCTATTCAACGGCGAATACTACTCACAGCTCGAAGGCGCTGCAATGGGATCGCCGCTAAGTCCACTAGCAGCCAACTTATACATGGAAGACTTCGAACGGAGGGCTCTCGACTCTTCACCTCACACACCGGTCTGCTGGTATCGATACGTGGACGACACGTTTGTCATCTGGAGACACGGCCGTGATTCTCTATTGAAGTTTCTGAACCACCTGAATAGTATAAACACGAACATCCAGTTCACTATGGAACTCGAAGTAGAAGGAAGATTACCCTTTCTGGACGTACTTGTTGAGAGGAAGGATCACCACCTCGGCCACTCTGTCTACAGGAAACCAACGCACACTGACAGATATCTGCATGCGAACTCCCATCACCACCCAGCACAAAAAGATGGCATCCTTAATACTCTTCTCAACAGACCCGAGCGACTTTCTGAATCCTCCAAACTGCCCAAGGAAAGAAGACACCTTAGGATGGGTACGAACCCCAAACATTTGAGAAGGTCCTGAAGAAAAGAAACAAACAGCGCTCCAAACAAGAACAAGAAGAAACAAAAGGACAAGCGGCGTTGCCGTATGTTAAAGGCACTACGGAAAAGATAGCAAGAATTTTGAAGAGACACAAAATTCGAACAACCTATGGCACGGATAGGAAAATTGCAGACATCCTTACGAAGCCAAAGGATAAGTTGGGACTCAGGACTTCAGGAATCTACAGCATTCCATGCTCCTGTGGGAAGTCATACATCGGGGAAACAGGAAGAACCATAGAAACTCGCCTCAAGGAACATGTGGCAGATATTAAGCATGGACGCACTGAGAAGTCGCCATTGGCAGAGCATTTCACAAACACTAACCACCACATCCAATTCGAAGACGCCAGGATCCTAGCCAGAGAAAACAATTACTACATACGCACGATAAGAGAAGCCATGGAAATTGCCAAAAATCCCAACAACATCAACAGAGAAGACGAATACCGACTAAGTAAAAACTGGATACCAGCATTGCACGACAAGAGGGTCCCGGCACCCACCAACATCGAGCAACCACGAAGCCCAAGCACCACCGGAGACCCAGCGCCGGGAGACAGAATCAACCAATGGGAAGGCAGGCTCCGACCGAGACCCGGACCACGGCAGGTATAAAATCAACTTGATTACGAGATGCTCTCATTCTCTACTCAGCCCTGAAGAAGCCATCACACGATGTGCGAAAGCTCGGCAACGATGAAAATTAAGACCCGGAAGAGGTTTTTGTACATATACTAATTTTATTTAGAACTATTTACTATATCTAGAACTTTAAATAAGAATGGATTAGAATACTTTTTGCATAAATTAAGACATATTTGCATGTATCTCATACAGTTCTCTTGAAAACAATATATGTTATTTAAGCTTGGAATAATTTCTTTAATTATATAATAGAGTATTGTTTATGTAGCGTGAATAGAAGTGGGGGTTTGCTGAAGAACCCCCTTCCCCTATTCCTACTTGAAAGTCTCAGATAGTCAATCTTGTTATAATGGACTCTCAAATATAATATTTCATAAAAATCATTCTTGAGTGATTGAGTAACAAACTGCCTGACAGACAGAAAGTCAAAATTTCAAATTATGTTGGCGTTTTTCTTAGAATGTTCTAAAACGTGATAAAAACTTATTCCCGCCGAATTTAAATCGAAAATCAGACAATTAGAGTTTTATTTGTATATATTTTGTTACTAACTGTTAATGTTCATTATTATTGTATTTTCAATTTTATTTTGTCCTACATATCTTTATGTATGTCTGTATTATTTTTTTCTTATTTTAAAGAATAAATCTTCGTTGGTAAATCTGCCCGTTGTTATAAAATGATAGTCCACCGGGTGGAGTTCTTCATTATATATTCTGACTCAATTTTCTCTATGACTTATTTTTTTATTATGATCAGGTATTGAGTTTCTGTTGGTAATATATGAGATTGTCAAGAAGTATATAATCCTACATTTCAAGGATATATTCTTCTTCCTAGCCAAGAAACATTGGAAAGAACTCACCTAAACAGAAGTGTAAACAACTACTCCATGAGAAAAACAATGTCCTTCCCGTCTAAACGTAAACAACCATTAAGTCCGACTACAAAAATAAAATAAAGAAACTGGAGCTTGCTGAATAAAACTTTTGACAAGTTTGAATATAGGTGGTGTTGCCGCGTAGGTGGTTGCAAGGAGATTCGAAGATAAGCCAATAATGTCGGGCTGAACTGAGAGTTTGTAAAAATGACCTTAAACATTCATTGGTTTAAAAAAAAAAAAAATCAGCTATTGAGGTTATACTCATTGTAAGATTGTCGGAAAACTTCTTCAAATCCATCCTACCTATGAGATAACGAAAATGAGGCCCGTTCGAAATTGTAAATGCACACACACATACACCTATATTTGCCTCAACATTATCTGTCGATTTTTTTCTTTATCGTCCCTAAACTCGATTTATTTAAAAAAAAAAGTCCGTCTGCATAAACTAAGCAGATTTCCCACGTGAAGGTTTAGAATAGATAAATATACAGGTAACACAGTCGTGAATGCTCAGTAAATGTACAATACAAGGTTGAATTGTTAACAATAGGCCAGCCAACCTCGTAGCGCTGCATAGATTGACCGGAAAGACAAACAATTAATGAAATATATCTGAATATAACTATTAATTTTATTGAAAACAATTTCCTAAAGCTAGTGGTGTAATTTGTAATGAATCTAAATCAGTTTTATCTCAATCACTCAAATTTTAGTAATCCAAAAACAAAAGAAGGGGGGTGGCCAACATAACGTATTTGCATATATCTCACAAAGTAAAAGTTCAATGAAAACAATATTTGGTATTTAGGCTTCAATTGATATCTTATATTATACAACAGAGCATTATTTATGTAACACTTGTAGAAGTGGGGGTTTACTTAGGGATGAAAACTGAAAAATGCAAAAATCTCGGTTAATATTCAAGATAGAGAATAAATATATATAACATCATTTATAGTGAATTTAATTTTCAATAAGATTGACTTTATACTCTTTTTCGATCCGACTTATAGTAACGGAGATATTTCGCATTTTCAAAATTCTCCCCCTCTAAACCCCCCTCCCCCTGGTCCGATTTCAGCCGTTAACGAACTTGATCTTTCTTTTTACATAAAACGACTAAATATTGAGTTTGGTAACGATTACACAAAAATTGCGACCGCTAGAGCGGTAACAGACACACACATATATATATATATATATATATATATATATATATATATATATCTATATATATACAGTTTTGAACGGACCTCATTTTCGTCATCTCCTAGGTAGGATCGATGGACATTTGAAGAAAAAAGTAGAAAATTCCGTCATGAGTACAACCTCAATAGCTGATTTCCCTTAAGGGAAATCTGCTAAAACAAAATTATCAAGTTCATTAATGGCTGAAATCGGACATGCGTGAAGGGGCGAGGTATAGAAGAGCAATTTAGAAAATTCCAAATTTCTCCGGACGAAGAGTTGTAAAGAACAATTACAAATTTAAAGTTCTATAAATGTTGTTACGTGCGTTTGTGAGATATTTGGATTTCTTAGTTTTCAGCATTCAGTAAAAATCATGTCATATAAATAATTAGGTGTTATATCATGAATATCTTTATTCAGAACTTAAATGCCAAATATTGTTTTCATTGAACTTTTACTGAGTGAGATACATGCAAATAAATAGTCTCTGACGCCATTAATTAATGTTTTCGGGTCTTGTCATGAAAATGTTTGTTTGATCTAGACTATCGTAAATATTTAACCTTTTCCATTTTAAATATATATATATATATATATATATATATATATATATATATATATATATATATGTATATATATATATTATTCATCATTTACATATATTTTTTAAATAAACAAAAAGGTCATTTACAATTATTGTGTCTCTAATTTGACATTTGAAAGCTTTTAAATTTTCACCCTCTAAATAAAATTTACAGTTATAAGACACTCTGTCCGTATCCCCCCTCAATTTTACTAATTCCCTTTAAGAGTAATAACTAACTAGTTTTGACGTTTAATCAATACGCATTATGATTTAACGCTCCTGTTGAAAATATAGTTCTATCGTAAATCCTACTGAAAGTTTGTTTTTCTATACGTAATTTTTAGCAGATTACCCTTAAGGGAAATCAGCTATTGAGGTCGTACTCATGACGCGATTTTCGAAAAATTTCTTCAAATGTCCATCAATCCTAGGTCCGTTCAAAATTATATATATACGAAACTCGATATTTAACCGTTTTATGTTAATTGACAGATCAAGTTCGTTAATGGCTGAAATCGGACTAGAAGGAGGGATTTTCGAAAATTCAAAATATCTCCGTTATTATGTATCGGATCGAAAAATTGTATAGAACCAATCTTATTGCAAATTAAAGTTACTATAAATATTGTTATATACATTTATTATCTATCTTCATTATTAACCGAGATATTTGCATTTTTATTAAATGTGGGCGGATAAGGAATGTTTCCCGCCAAAAGGTAGTTCGGCCGTAACTGTTCGGCTCGCGTATAGAGATTTCTCTATTGTATAACTTCACGTGGGAAATCTGCTTAGTTTACGCAGCCCCTGCGTGACGGACATTTTTCCATGGACTCGATGAGTTTGCTTACCTCATTTAGCCATCATTTTGCGCCATATCCACATTTCCATTTTTTCCAGTCTATTATACTCCCTTTTGAGGAGAGTCCAACTTTCATTTCCACAACTTACATACTTACAGTCCACTCGACTTACATAGCAAATATTTTTTTGTTATCCAAGATTTTTAGTTGAAATACTCCTATACTAATGATTAACGAGATGAAAAGGTGATTTTCAATCAATTCTTCTGAGAATGTCGTAAATTAATTAAACTTCACAGAGTTTGTATCTATCATTTAGTAAATCCTTAACATTGGACACATTTAAAAAGGAATTTTATAAAATTCAATTAACTTCATTTCGTTTAAAATGATATTGACGTCCCAAAATAACTATTCTTATAATTGTTCAAGAGTTCAGTTATACACATATATTGTCTCTTGCGCAGTAATATATATTTTTCCTGGAAACCACAAATATCAAAGAGGTGCTCATTGTATGGATTCAAGGCGATAAATATTATGTATCAATTTCATATTCACTTGAAAGAAGAGCATTGAAAGAAATATCGCATTTCAGTGGTGCCAATAGAATGGATCTAAAGGAGAAGTTACTAAATCTTAGTTTTCTGAAGAGTTAGGGGTCACGATGAAAAATACGTCTCTGAGATGTGAAGTTCCATATCCCCTGGAAGCATACTGAGAACTTGAGAAGTCTCCTGCCTTGACAAATCCCGCGCCGCGAACTTGCTGAAAAACTCTGAGAAGTTTAAGAAGGCGTCTTAACGGAGATAAAAACATAGCCTAATCCCTCGCTCTTTGGCTCATCGACCCGTGTCAAGACCATCATCAACGAATAACTTCATTTCAAAACTTCGTTTTTTCTTTACTTTACTTCATCCACGGCTATGGCCCACTAAAACAGAACCATACGAATTGAAGTTTTTAGTCATTATACATAAGTTGTGGGGTTTGTGCGTTTGAAATGAGTCAATGCAAGACGAGCAATTGGAGATATAGGCCCTGCAGTAAGCTGTTTATTACGTTAAGACTTCTGAAATATATACTATTCCTATTAGCAGATTTCCCTGAAGGGAAATCAGCTATTGAGGTCGTATTCATGACGCGATTTTTGAAAATTTTCTTCAAATGTCCATTGATCCTACCCAGGAGATGACGAAAATGAGGTCCGTCCAAAATTATATATATATATATATATATATATATATATATATATATATATATATATATTTGTCTGTTAACGTCTAGCGGTCGCAATTTTTGTTTGGTCGTTACAAAACTCGCTAGTTAAACGTTTTATGCAAAAAGGCGGATCAAGTTCTTTAATGGCTGAAATCGGACCAGTGGGATGGGGGGGGGGGGTTAGAGAGTGGACTTTCGAAAATTCGAAATATCTCCGTTACCATACGTCGGATCAAAACCAGAACCAATCTTGTTGCAAATTAAATTTACTATAATGTTCTATTCATTTATTCTCTGTCTTGAATATTAACTGAGATATGTGCATTTTTATTAAATTTGGGCCGATAAGGGATGACTGTTTCCCGCGAAAAGCTAGTTCGGCCCTTTGCCGCAACTTTTCGGCTCTCGTATGGTGATTTTCCTATTGTATCACATCACGTGGGAAATCTGCTTAGTTTATGCAGCCCCTGCGTGACGGACTTTTTTACTAATGTCCCGTTATTCAAAAAGTCATTGGATCATTGGAATATACTTACATCTGGGCGCAGCTTGCTAATTTCACAAGAAAACAGAATTCTGCCTCTCAGGAGCTGGTTAAAATAAGTAGATTTCCTACATGTGACACACTACTGATCTCTTTTCATCATATATTTTGTATTTCTATGCTGTAATCCAAAAGGTAGAACTAACGGTTTTTTAAAGGTTTAAAACAATGAATAAAAAGGGTGAATAACTCAATTAACATTTGAGCTACGATAATATATATATAGAACAATAATTTTAGAGCATTATTAACACTCTTACCGAAACATGAATTCCGTGACGTAAACCGAATCATCCGGTCGCACAGACCGGGAAGGTTTAATACTAATTCCCATCAACAAATTCGTTATTTTTATTTATTGTTTGAATAACTTGTATCAAATTTAATCTATTATTGTCATTTTTAATCCTTTCATTGAAATCACTGTCATCCGTACGATATATAGATCGTGACGATGAGCGTTTTATTGGTCCATGGCTCGTGGAAGGCTCCATAGCAAATCATATACTATGTAAAACACACACGAAAACAATACGAACAAACAGTGTTACAAGCTATAATGAAAAGTACACAACATCACGACATACGTAAACCGAATTACCCCGTATCGTAGACCATTAATACGTAGGCTGTTACCCAAAACAAGAGGTACACGAGACCGGAGCAAAACGAGCTATAGCTAGTCAAGGTCGAATGCCGTTGACAAATTAATCCAAAACACTTTCTGTGTGTAGAGGAAGGAAAGACTCACAGCTAATGAGGTGGAGAGCCCACCAATATTAGCAGGTCTACCAATACATGAAATATGAAAATCTCTACCGGCCTCTCAGACCGGTGTTTCGGTAAAAGTGTTAACAAGACTGGTTCTATAACATTTTTTGTTATGACTCGTAATAATGGAGTCATTTTGAATTTTCGAATTCACCCTCTGCATTCCACCTTTCCCGAGACCGATATGAGCTATTGTCAAATATTATCTTTATTGAAGAATAAAACGATGAAGGATTGACTATGTTGTAGGTCAATGCAATAGAGTAATGCAATCAATAATCTAAATAATGTATCAGGAAATAGTGAATAGCAATCCGTACCCTATAGAGAGAGCATGCCAAAAAAAATGAATGCAACCTATAAATCTAAACTAAAATGCAGAAAAATATGGAATGCAATTACACAGTGCTTCTGACCCAAACCCTACATAGAAAAAAAAATTAAAATAGTAAATAAATCTGCAACCTAAAAAGTATGATGGAAAAAGAGTTGTGGCTTCTGAGTGCATATTATCCATATTTTAGTAGTATATTGTAAAATACTGGTGCAATAGCAGAGTGGATCTTATTGACGTCCTAATAGTTTATTGTAAAATACTGGCACAATAATAGAGCGCATCCAATCCATATCCTATTCATTTCCTGTAAAATGCTGGTACAAGAACAGAGAGCCTCCTGTCCACATCCTAAGAGATTACTATAAAATACAGGTGAAATAATAGCGTTCATTCCATCCATATCCTAACAGTATACTGTAAAATTCTGGTGCAATAACATAGTGCATCCTATCTTGGGATGGGTATCAAACTACAAAACATCGATTATTGACAACCGACTAATATTTGCATTAATTAATCGATACGTCGATTAATCGACGTCAAAAAAATCGATTAATTGACAAAAACCAACAAAAAACAAATTTCAATATTTATATATATGTTAATTGCTAGTTATGTTTTTATTGTTATTGAGGATTAACTAACCTCTTTCAATTATCTTTTAACAATTGCAGTTACCAGACAATCGAAGGTTTTACACCTCTTTTTTGTTTGAGCTTACTAGCACATTTAAAAAATTAAAAAAAAAATATAAATTACATTTCAAAAGCTAAAATTTAAAACTAAAAAACCTAATTCGTGGATGATCTAGGAAACATGTACCCTGCTGAATAAATATTTTTAATGCAAACGAAGACTCCCTTAGGACGACAGCCTTTTTCGACCAATTAGAGCCCCACGACCGGACTAAAGAATATCTATACCCGTCTGCCAGACGGATGTGTCCGTTCTAAGTGTTAATCTAAAATGCTGCTGCAATAACATAATGCGTCCAATCCTTAACCATAACTCTATATCGGGAACTCCACTCACTACTTCCCACGCATACGCTCCCCTACCTTCCTCAAATCACGCAATTTACCTCCCACTGTTGGAATGAGAAAGGGTTTAACGCATTCACTACTGATTTCCACTAAATCGATTTGTCAATACTCGTCTTTGGAAAAACAAAAATTGATGAGTTTATTTCTATAGTAAAATATTGATTTCAAGAATTAAGAACTGGCATATGTAGGCGCCCTCTAGATAAAATATTCCTGATATACAAAGCACCAAGGTACAAAACGTCAAAAAACATGTTGAAACAAGAGATGCAACCTGTTTGTCAAACTATCATTTTACATAGCTCAGCCAATCTTCTCAAGCTCAGCATAGATCAATATATATATATATATATATATATATATATATATATATATATATACTTTTATTCATTTCTTGAGTAGGATCGATGGACCTTTCAGGAAATTTTACGAAAAGCGCATCATGTTAAGCAATGATATCAACTTATCAAGGCAAATTGCTAAAGTATTTAGCTGACAAACATCCATCCATTTCTCGGTTAATATTAATGATAGAGAAAATATGTGTATATGAATATTAATACACAATAAGAAATATAATATTACGAATAAGAACGAAGATATTCTGAATTTTCTAAATCCCCCCCTCTATCCCCCTCCCCTGTCAGATTTCAGTCGTTAACAAACGTGATGTACAGTTTTATATAAAATGCTTACACCATATATACAAAAATTTGAACGTGCTTCATATTCGTTATTTCCTAGGCAAGATCGAAAGACATTTGAGGTAATTTTTCGAAAGTCGCATGATGAGTACAATATGAATGAATAGCTGATTTTCCTTCAGGGAAATTTGATATAAAGTGTGCTAAATACGTTTAGCGACTTCGGGGCTGTGAAGATAATATGTACGGCCCTTAGAAACCGAAGGCCATATGTAATTTGGGCGGGAGAGATGAGCCCGTACGTGGAAGTGTGGGTAGGAGTGGGGGTAATGAAGAGAAGTTGGCCGTTAATGAAGAAGGATCGGCCCAGCTGAGATGATCCTTTATCCCTGCCTCTCTACATCAATACGCCATCACTCTATATCAGGGCCTTACCAGCTGTTTAGTCTCTTTAGATTATACCGCTCTCGGGGGCTGGAAGGATTATATGTATATAAGGCAGCGGCACAAAGGGCCCGTCTATAGTTAGCCCGTCATTCACAGCACTCTATAATTAAGCGCATTTTGTAAACATATCAGCAATAATTAACTCAATTTGAGCCCCCATCTGACAAAAAGTCCGTCGAACAGGAGCTGCGTGAACTAAGAAGATTTTCCACGTGAAATTTTATACTGCCCCTTGCGAAATCTGCTCAGTTTACGGAGGTTTAATACATCTTCGCTTACCGCCTTTTATTTTCTAAAGGGAATTTATTAAGGCCATTACTTCTCCTTCAATATAATAAAAGTCCAGTCACGCAGGAGCTGCGTAAACTAAGCAAATTTCCCACTTGCTGGTATAACACACCAAAAACTATGAGCATACGTGGGAAGGGAGGCTTAATGACGGCAGAAAACATTAAAATACGAATAACTCATTAAATTCTTTAATTAGGAAAAAAAAATGAGTGCGTATGGCGTTTATATAAAGAACGTCTTCATGTACTCTACAAACTAATACTCAATGCAGTCCCAGCAATTTGAGATATAGGCCCTGCAGAAAGCTATTTATTCTTTTATTTATTTATTTGGTTTGTGCTCTACAGCGATGGTGATTGGCATAATTAGAATAATGTATTTACTCCTTCATGTACTAACCTTTGTTGTACTTTATTTTTATACAGGGTGGTCCACGGGAAACGGACGGTTTTAAAATAGTAATTACTCTGTTAGTTTTGAAGACATATTTTATTTACACAAAAATAAAGCTGAATTTATGCCATTTTTAAAAAATACATTACTTTACCCTCCGACAGGCGCGTCCTAGTTAATGACACACTTGGGCGCGTTGGCTACAGGTGTAGCCATTACTTAAAAATGATTTACATAAGAAAAAAAATCAAAATTAATGAATTTTTATTATAAAACAATTTAATGTATACAATTTTTAAGCAATTATATCGGTGAACAAATCAAAATCAGTTTTTATGGAAGTGAATAAATTTTTTTTTATTTTTTTAAATGAAAACACATTAATATACTTTCTATAAGCAAAAAAACGTAATGGAACTTTATTTTATTAAAACTTATTAATGGAAAATAAAATACTATGTACAAAATATAGTAAATACATATACAGCCGCTTTTATAAACAGTCAGGACAAATTTGCCACATATGATATTTACATATAATTTTTTTACATTTTGCACACATGTTTTTGGATGTTTTCTTTTTCTTTGCCGGTCCTTCACAGAAATTGCATCTTCTTATAGTGTCTTTAGGGATTATAATGGGTTGGGTATGTTCTTCTGGCAAATTCAAGAGTTCCTTCGCTCGTTGCTTCAAATTTGTTGGTAGATCTTCCACCTCAGACTCCTCACCCGATGAAACTTCTCGCAACCATTGAGAAAGAATATCTGGATCACTGGTGCGTTTCACAGAACTGTGTTGGCTCGAGGAAAAAGCCATCTTAACTTTATTTGTTATGATAACATTGAAAAAACAACAAAACAAAACGATAAACTGAAATTGCCAATTCTCGTAGCTGGTCACACCGTTGGGCGCGTTGGCTACACCGGTAACACATTGGGAATTAAAGATCTGCTGTAAGCAGGGTCAAGGTCACTTGCATACTGACTAATAGACATATCCTGCCTAGGAAGGTATTAGCCCGCCAAAAGCTCCCAACCCATGTATGAGCTTGCTACGAACATTTAAACTTTGTCATGGCTACACCCGTAGCCACGCGACTAACGGAGGGTTAATTTTTTAAAAATATCATCATTTAAATGGCGGCCATTTTCACGAACACACATTTTAAGTCTTTCTTAAAAATGTTCAGTAACATGACGTCTAGCAGAACGGCCGGGACTGTGCAGAATCGCCTCTCTCACTTTGTCCTCGTTTTGTGGCGTGCCGACCGAGCTGAGCAAGGTGGTTTTGTTTTCATAAAAGAACCCATGAATCTAAATGATATTCCTACTCGGTATTTCACCATGGCGTCCGATATATTTCACGTTAACGCCTGAAATATCGTTGAGTTTCTACTACTGATTCACCACTTTTTATAAGTGTGTCGTATGCATACACGCGATGATCTTTTGTCGACAGCGCCATAATAATAATGGTGACTGCATGGCAGGCGGTGGGGAGTCGAGTGACCTTGACGGCGCCTTTCCCCCTCCACCAGCCGCCAAGTACTGGGCGATTCAAAACCGTCCGTTTCCCGTGGACCACCCTGAGTTATGGAAAATACTTCTTTAATAACTGATTGTTTCTCATATCCTTGCTTTGTTTAAAGAATGTAAAAAATGTTAACCCTTTTAAATCTTTTTAAGTATGCTGTAGACCTATTCTATTTTGTACTATATGTTTTTGTAAATGTTTATGTGTTTTAGATATGTTAGTATTTGTGGAATATATTGGCTGCTGTGAGTTAATAGTTCTGTCATATAGTAGGGTATGTGAAGGTTTTTTCGTTGGATGCAGTCTGTCAGTATGTGTTTTATCGTTAGGTGCTTGTTGCAGTATTTGCATATAGGGTTATCAGTCCTTGTCATTAAGTGTCTATGTGTCAGGTATGTGTGGCCGATCCTGAGTCTGGCAAGAAATACTTCCTCCCTATTTTATTATATTAATACTTCTGAAATATATACATTCCCTATTTTACTAAAGTCCTGTTATTCAAATAGTCAGTGGATAATTGGAAGAAACTTACATCTGGACGCAGCTTGCTAATTTCAGGGGACAAAAGAATTCTTCCGCTCAGGAACTGTGTAAAATGAGCAGATTTCCTACGCATGGCAGACTACTGATCTCTTTTCATCATATATTTTCTATTTCTATGTTACAATCCAAAAGGTAGAAATAAGAGTTTTTTGAAGGTTGAAAACTATTTAAAAAAGGGTGAATAACTCAGTTAATATTTGAGCTATGGTCAAATATATAGAACTACAATTGCAGTGCGTACATACTTCAAAAATATTGGATTTATAACGTTTTACGATCCGACTTATAATAACGGAAATATCAAGTATGGTGTAGATAAAATAAATATTTTCGAGTAAAGAATAATATTCATTAATCACAACAAATTTTCATATATCTCACAAAGCAAAGATTTAACCCTCGGTCGGGCGCATCAAAAATATTCCGCCTTCGGGTATCTCAGAGACCTCAACCGTTTTTACGGAAATACAGTTTTTTAATATATATTTTGCACTAAAATGTTCAGTGTGTAATTAGAAATCATATCTGAGGAAGTATTTGTTTTGAAATAAGTAAATAATTTTCAAAATTGGCACGTACTGTAATAAAAAAAATCATGATAGATAATATAACCAAGTTGGTTATAGATTCATTGTTATTAAAACCGAGGACGATAATTTTTAAAATATAATTAAAACATACAAATACCAAAAAAAATAGTTTAAATGCATATGTCTTAATTATTCATAATTCATTTCAATTTGTGAACAATATAAACAAAATATCTAAATATAACTTCATTCAAAAATAAGTAGCACGAAATCACTTTTAGACTTATTAACAATCATCTAAATTTTAATGTACCAATCCTTTTAAAAATACCAGTTTAATTATTATCTCTTTTGCAGGGCTGCATTACAATTAGGACAAGGCGTGGAACTATGTTGTAAACAAATTTTGCTTTTGCAAATCTCACAAGAATAATGAGTAAACCTACATTTCTTTTCAGTTTTGCTTGGTTCACATCATTTTCTTTAGTTCGTTGTAGTGGAGGGACTTTTTTTATGCTGTTCTGTACTTGAGTTCAATGTATGGTCCAATGAGTCTCTGTACTCTTCAAGTTTCGTCCCTAGTTCGGTTGGTAAACGTCTACTGTTGTCACTGCGTCATACAATAGTTTCTTGAATAAGTTCTTCTGAAAGCTCATGCATGTGCAAAATAATAGAAAAATTGGTTTATATGGTTCCATTTAATAAAGAGAAAGTTAATTGATGTATATATTTATGAAATACAGATTTCAAAAATCTTACGAGATCGGGCGCGTGGTATCAAGGAGATTAAACTGAATGACAGGTGAGACACACTGCTCCATCGAACAAAGTGACTCCACTGACCTTGAGGGGGAGACCTATAAAGCACATAACTCGAAGCACTACACCACCACTCTCTGCTAGGAGGAGTGGCAAATATTTCTCTGGAAACCGTGTATCTGAGAGATCACGCGCCCGACGGAGGGTTAATGGAAACAATATTAGGTATTTAACCATGGAATGGTGTTGTTCATGATATAATGTCTAAGAGCTACTATGACATGTGTAAGATAGGGGGTTTACTAAGTGCCGAAAACTAAAAAATTCTAACATCTCAGTTAATATTCAAGATTGATAAAATATATATAAAACAGATTTATTGGAAAATAAATTTTCAATATGATAGGTTGTTTGGGTAAAATATTTCAATCCGACGTATAATGACAGAGATATTGCGAATTTTCGTAATTGCCCCCTCTAACCTCCCACTGGTCAAATTTCAGTCGTTAATGAACTTGATCTTTATTTTTATATGAATATATATCGAGTTTGGTAACGATCAAACCAAAATTGCGACCGCTAAAGCGTAAACAGACAAATATATATCTACAGTATTGAACGGACTACATTTTCGTTATGTCCTAGTTAGGATCGATGGACAATTGGGGACATTTTTCAGAAATCTCTTCATAGTTACGACCTCTGTCCGAGTTGTATTTCATTTCATTTCAAGGTTATCCCTTCAGGCTGATTTCCCTGACTGATTTGATAATATTCAATAATATTCTTATCTTTTACCGTATAAGTCAATTGATAAAGGAGTTAATTTTCTGATTCCGCTTATGATCTTTTACGCAAAATACATTACTCCGTGTTCTATTTGTCATTATTTGATTATACGCATACAGATCTACAAATATTTAAACGTGCGTTGCTCCCGTAATAATTTCATTTCTCTGATAATTACTTCAATTTAATATTTATTACAGTAAGTGCAAATGGAATATTAATTGCAATAAATGCAATGGAATATTTATTTCAGCAAATCACTGTTTTCAATGTATTACATTTGAGAAACTGCATAATATATTGCTAATGGAATGGAAAACTGAATGCAACCCGAGTATACCGAAATTTAGGTAATACAATATGCCAGTAAATATAGTATTACCTAAATTTCTGTTTACATAATGATTTCGTGTCGAATTACGAAATATCGGTATCGTTTACCCTTTATACGGGTACTGTCATTCTCTGAGGGAATAATCTATTTTATCTCGAGAACTTCCGATGCATTAATTAAACTTAAGTTGAAGAGGCCAAACCATAAGTGCCAAAAACTTTGGAAGATCCGTTTCAGGGTCCGGTATCTTCCATTAACCATTATAAAGTGGTATTGTTCTATAGTCCTTCAGAAACAGAACTTACAACTTGCGAAGAATATTAAGGATGTATGGTATGCATTGGTAAAATAAAATTCCTCATTTGGTTTCATGGAGTCTTTATAAAAATGTGTCTCGTCCCACTCCTGAGCGCAAAAAGTGGCTTGCTCTGATTTATTTCATTTTATTTTTTTTCTTTCTTGAAACCCAAATTTCACCATTGTTGGTAATGTTTTTTTTTGGATTACTTGAGGAACGCCCTATCATAGTTTTACGGCGTTCCTGGTAAAGAACAAAATTAGGTAAATATTTTTCATAGACAACTTCTGCTCTCTAAATCCTCTGCCTTCCATCACTTCATCAGTGTCTTCAGATGCTGAACCCTGATTGATCAAGGCGAAGGGTTGATTCGGCTAACTGTTTCATTTTAGCATCATGTACCAGGAAGGTAGCAAATTACAGTCGACTCTCGCTAACACGAACCTCGATAACACGAAATCCTCGATATCACGAATTATTTTTAATCCCCTTGGAAAAACCTGTCTAACACGAAGAAATTACCATACGTAACACGAACTAATTTCTACGAATCTAATTAACGCGGGGTAGCGGTAACCGGCACTTTGACTGATGACGATATTTTGGATTCCTTAACCAACGATGAAGACGTTCCTTCTGACGAAGATCACGAGGATGAAGAACCAGCAGACGTCACATCTAAAGAAGCCAAAGCTGCAGTACGTACGCTACGTATGTGTTTAGAAAAAAAACAGTGATGTACCAGACAGTGTGTTTTCTTCAATTGTTTCAATCGAGAATTTGATTGACAAACGTGTTGCTAACAGTCTTAAACAGAAGAAGATAACGGACTATTTCAACTACTAGTGGGATTGCAGTAATATGGTCGGTACTGTTTACTCTGTTTTACACGATATTTATTATGTTTACTGTAAGTATTTTTTATTATACTGTACCAAGTTAAATGTTTAATTTTGAAGCTGTAAGGGATACAGCAAAGTTTTTTTTTTATTTTAATCAACATTATGACTGATAGTGTTTTTCAGTTTTAAGCAAAGGAAGATTAAGGACTTATTAATCAGTGGAATTAATATTATATTTTCTGTGTTTTACCGTTTTTTTTAAATTAAGTATATATACATATTTTAATTCATATAAATATTCGTAAAATATTAAGATTATGCAGATTTGTAGAAGATGTAGGGAATAAATCACAGTACATTTTTTTACCTCTGTAACACGAATTTTCATTTAGTTCACCTCCATAACTCGAACTATGTCTAAGACGAACTATACATAACACGAACAAAAATAGCAGTCCCGTGGAATTTCGTGATAGCGAGAGTCGACTGTAGTGTGAAATGCCGATATCAGAAGACTTGTCGATATCATAGTATTGGCCGTAAATGTTTACAAAAGACCGCCACGCACGGTAAAAAAAGCAGGTTTCCCACGAGAAGTTCTATAATAGATAAATCTACGTACTTCTACGCTTAACACTACAATGAATATTAAGTGAACAAGCACAAATGACGATTGGAAAACATTCAGTCAATTCAAAGTTTAATAACTTCCACAACGTAAAGGGTCTGAATTGAAAACAAAAATGCCAGCGAACCTCGCACAGCTAAAAGATAGAAATATTCGTGAGTGGAATAAAAAGAAATATATCTGAATATATTGTATTAACCCAGATTCTCCTGAAGTCCTTGTGCAAGGACCTCAGACATATTGGGAGAAACAAAGGGATTGTGATGTTTCAAAGTATTTCTTGTAGAGTGGGGCACCTGTATTCCCATCTGTAGGCGCTGTGCTTCACAGTACTTATTCCTGTTTGGATAGCTTCAGTGTTTTAGCTTGTGAATCCTGCATAACATTTGACTTCATTTCAACCATGGATGAACTTACTGACATTGTTGTTGAAGGGTAAGTACCATTCATTCATCGTTAGAGTTATTGGTGTAATGTCTCATGATATGTTTGTTTGAATGTATTAGCTACACTTTCTAGCAATTACTTTGTTTCTAACACGTTGACCCTGGGTTCAACATGACCGCGAAATCACTGGTCCTTGCACAAGGACTTCAGGAGAATGTCGGTTCAAAATTATTATCTAATAAAATTTTAACAAAATTTGGTACATTTACATTTTTTAAAATCATTGACTATTCAGACAAACCTTTTTTGGTGATTTTAGAATATCTAAGTTATTTTTCTAAATGTAGCTTTGGTAATCACCAATTTTAGAGGGTGAGGAGGTTTTTTTATAATACTTTTAATCCATATTTACTGAAAACCTGAGTGAATTACGTATATAATCAGCTATTTATAATCATTTTTCAAATGATTTTTATTATTACCACCTCACTAATTATAATTATAGTGATAGTCATATTTTTTCATTTTTTGGGAAACTACCCTTTGATAAAATTATGGTTGATTTTGTTACTATTTTTCAGGAAAAAATGGACTCTTAGTGAGTTGGTAGATTTTTTAGAGTCGGCAGATGATGAAGAGATTCCAGAGGGAGGGTTAAATATTGGCATGTTGCCACCTACTAATTGTGGCTGACACGATGACATAACGGATGAAGACTCCGGAGAAGAAGAAAATCCTTCAATTGACAATCTTCCAGGAAGCCAGTTGAGGTCGCAGGTTATTATTCGCCAAAATCAACTTAAAACATTACCTACTGTTTAGTATAAGGAACCTGAAGATCGTTCTGTTCTAACTGATGAACCCAAACAATTGGAAAAACCGACAGCTGTCAATCTGACACCAAAGTTCCTATGAAAATTACACACAGCGTAAGAACCTCATCTCCTCCACCTAGGAAGAAGAAGGGTTCAATTTCTTTTTTGAAGCACGAAAAAATATGTGAAATGGCCGGTCATCAAAGAAAACACCTTTCGAATGCCGCTTTGATGGTGTCAACATTTTGGTGAATACTTTGCCCACTGCTGAGAAGCTCATACATACAAAACATGGCGTCGAAAAAAAAATATGGAAAACACAACTAAAATGTCGTCTTTGTTCAAAAAAGACGACAACTAAATGTGAAAAATGTGATGTTGGTTTACACGTAGAGTGTTTTATAAAATATCATACAAAATGAGATGTATATATATATATATATATATATATATATATATATATATATATATATATATATTTAAATATTATATTATTAATGTATTATGATATTTTAAATAAAATTTGGACTTATTGCTAAAAGATTGTTTGTTTTTAGTATCATCCAACCTAATTTTACGAACCAGAAGATGTTTTGAGTTTAAAGGACAATTGATGTCTTATTCTCCTGAAGTCCTTGTGCAAGGACTCGGCTTTTTAGCCAACCGGAAATGTCAAAATTTCCGGGACCTTTTCTGGGGAGCTCAGGAGCCTCCAACAAACTCAAATATCATAAAGAAATTTAAAAAAATTACGAAAAATAATTCAGGAGAATCTGGGTTAATTTTATTGAAAACAATTTACTATATCTATTACTGCAATGTTTAATGAACCAGAATAATTTTCATTTCAATTACTCTAATTTTAATAATCCAAGAATAAAATACAGGGGCGGGGAGTCTTCAGAACGTATTTTCACGTATCTCATCTAGAAACGATTTGTTGAACACAATATTTGGTATTTGAGCTTGAAATAAGATGGTTCAAAATATGTTAACTTATTCATAACATGCGATGGCAAAGAAGGGGGGGGGTTAGTATTAATTTTAATGGTAAATTAAATTAATAAAAGCATATAACTCGGTTAATATTTGAGATAGAGAAAGAATGCTTGTGACAATATTTTTAGGTAATTTAATTTGCAATAAGATTGGTTATGTACAATTTTTCCATCTGGCTTGTAGTGACTGAGATATTTCAAATTTTCAAAATCCCACCCATTTAACCATTCCCTCTCGCGCTAGATTTCTGCCTTTAACGAACTTATTCTTTCTTTTTAACATTAAACGATTAAATATCGAGATTGATAACGATAAAACGATAACCGCGGCCGCTAGAGTGTTAACAGACAAATATACATATAAGTTTGAACTGGCCTCATTTCCGTCTACTGGGGAGGGTCGTTGGACATTTGAGGAAACTTTTTTGAAAATCGCAATGATGCACTCGAAAATGAGCACAACATCAATTATCTGATTTCCCTTAAGGGAAAACTGCTAGTAAAAAAAGTCCGTCACGCAGGGGCTGCGTAAACTAAGCAGATTTCCCACGTGAAGTTTACAATAGAGAAATCTGCTCAATAATAAAAGTAGTAGTAATGAATCTCTAAACCTAGTCACGAAGGAGGAACAGTTACAGAAACGGCCGCACTAGCTCTCGGGGAAAGTCCCGAACATAGCCGACTCCTGCCGAACACACACAATACAAATGCAAATATCTCGATTAATATTCAAGATAAATAATTAATGCATATTAAAATACTTATAGTAAATTTAATTTTCAATAAAATTGATTCTATACAATGTTTCGATCCGACGCATAATAATGGAGATATTTGGAATTTGCAAAACTCTCCACTATAAACTCACCCTCCCACTAGTCCGATTTCAGCCATTAATGAACTTGATTTTTCTCATTACAAAAAACGATTAAATTTCGAGTTTGGTAACGATCAAACAAAAATTACGACCGCTAGAGTGTAAACAGACAAATATATATATATATATATATATATATATATATATATATATATATATATATACCGCTCATTTTCGACATCTCCTTGGTAGGATCGATGTACATTTGAAGAAATTTTTCGAAAATCGCGTCATGAGTACGACCTCAATAGCTGATTTCCCCTAAGGGAAATCTGCTAAAACACATTTTGACAGACTGTACCCAACGAACAAACATTCACATACCCCCACGATATGACAACACTACTAACGGCTAATGGCTGAAATCGGACTAGTGGGAGTGGTGGTTTAGAGGGGGATTTTTGAAAATCCAAAATATCTCCGTTATTATGCGTCGGACGGAATAATTGTATAGAACCAATCTTATTGCAAATTAAATTTACTATAAATATTGTTATATACATTTATTGTCTATCTTGAATATTAACCGAGATATTTGCATTTTTATGAAGTCTGTGGTCGGGTATAGTTCGGATTACGTCGGCCATCTTCGTCATTTCTGGGCTCAGGCGGAAGCTTCTTCTAACCTGTCGTTTCTAACCTTACCTTACCTTCCTTACTTTGTGAGATTTATGCAAATACGTTCTGTTCATCCGCTCCCCCCCTTCTTTAGCTCTTGGGCTACTAAAATTTGAGTTATTAAAATATAAATTATTCTTAGAATTCAGAAGCCGTTTCAGTTGGGAATTTATTTTAATTAACTGAAAGATTTCTCATTATCTAATCACGGTGGTATTGTGTTACCAGTATGCAGATTTCTCTATTGTATAACTTCACAGGGGAAATCTGCTTTGTTTACGCAGCCCCTGCGAGACGGACGTTTTCGTCATCCCCTGGGTAGGATCGATGAACATTTGAAGAAAATTTTGAAAATCGCGTCATGAGTACGACCTCAATAGCTGATTTCCCTTAAGGGAAATCTGCTAAAATGATACGTACGAGAGAAAATAAACTCTAGCGGGACTACCAAACTATTGATTTGCAAATTCCGACTGTGGCTACAGAGAATTATCATGCAATTAGCTAAATTATTTGGAAATTGTTAGATCATTTGAGTGATATTGGTTGGAAGTGAACTTTTGTTGCCGATAGTAGGCTTGAGAATTACATTCATGCGTCGG